>OY284491.1:47099083-47305414 GCA_958336395.1 Ctenicera cuprea | reverse complement strand
CTGCGGCTCGATCCGCGGAGACGCGGTTATCTGATTTCCGGCCGTAAATGAAATGTTTGAAATCAAATATACATTTTAAAATTACAATTTTAAAATACCAAAACGGTTGCTAAATTACTGAAACTTGCACACAATGAATATAAAGCATAACCCAACGGAACCCTACTTATTTTAAATATAAAATAAACCCCTAACGGTAACATAATACTGTAAACGGAAAACGGCATATAAACTAAATGTTAAACTTAAACAATTCTTGTAAATTAAAAGACAATTAGTAACGATTCGTTACACACCCCTCCTTCTTCGGAAAGAAAAGGATTTATCCTTTTCGGCACAAAACAAAATTAACTGGTAATGTTGAAACTAAAACTCACGGAACGAAATTTTTAACGTGGAACCCTTGTTCACCTCACTCGATTAAATTACACTGCACACCCCGGTCACAACACCTGGAATTGCCGATCGATGATGCTGACAGTGTCGGTTTTCTCTGAATACACCAGCAGTTCCTGGACATCTTCCCCATCAGACCACAGCGGGAACAGAACAAAATCCTGGGACGACTGCATGTCTGGCGATGGTGCCCCGGTTGCCCGTATCTCCAGCACAGGTCTCCCGACCACACCGGAATGCGCTGCTGCGGAAGATCGATATCCATAATCCAATCATCCTCGGGATCGTCTTCGGACTGCGGTTTTCCGGTCTTCATGATCTGTCTGTAACATGTCGGTAAATGGTCTATCGTCGAAAGTCGGTACAGGTTATACATGGGCCGGTTTAAGATCTTTAATATGAACGCGAGGAACACGTTTTCCGGTTATACCTTTTAATTGATATACCACGGGTGAAAGAACTTTGGTAACGGTATAAGGACCGGAATATTTCGGTGCTAACTTGGCCGCAAATCCTTGAGCTGCGGAGGATAGGTGATGTTCTTTCTTCATCACTTTATCACGTACATGGCACGTCCAATCTCTTCGGCGTAGGTTGTAATGGTGTCCTTGGGTAGTAAATGCTCTTGCTAGGTTAACTCGAACTAACTCGAACACTTCTCGTAACTTCTTTATTCGGGTCTGATGGGTATCTGGAATGGCATCATCCTCAGGTTCGGTATCTTCGGTCGGATCCTCTGCCCCTCGTCTGAGAGTGTTTGGTAGCTCCAACTCTCTTCCATAGTTTAGGAATGCGGGAGTAAAACCACTGGATTCATTTGGTGCTAGCATAAATTCAGATAAATGCTGGTCCCATTTACGGTGGTTACCTTCACAATACTGAGCAATCATGGTCTTCAGCGTTTTGTTGGTCCTTTCAACGGGGTTAGCCTGCGGTGTATACGGTGGTGTAAATCGGTGGTTGATGCCAAAATCTTTGAGGAGCTGACTGAATGTACGGCTATTATACTGAGTTCCATTATCAGTAATGACGGTTTTCGGCGTTCCAAATCGGGTTATAATGTCCTCAAACAGAGCTTTACTTACGGCTTGTGCGGTAGCTGTACGGATAGCTCTGCACTGCACCCACTTAGTGAACCTATCTTGAAATACGGCAAGGTAACAGTTACCTCTAGAAGATCTTGGTAGTGGTCCAACTAGAACGGTACTAACGGTCTCCCACGGTTGTCGGTTGGCGGACGGTTGCATCTGTCCAGGTGTCTGCTGCTGCGATTTTTTATAGCGTTGGCAGGATAAACACTTCTTGACATATTTTGCAATCTCACGAAACATCCCCGACCAGTAATATTGTCTGGCAATCCGGGCTATGGTTTTGGCTATCCCCATATGTCCGGCGGTTGGGATGTCGTGATTTTCTTCTAGCACCTTTTGGCGTAGAGGGGTCGGAACGCACAACTTCCATGGGTCGGTAAACTCATCGTCCTTCAGACTGTTGTCGTAGAAGTGACGGTACAGTTTCTCACTTCGGATGACATAATCGGGAAAATCGGTAGGTCGCTGTGTGACTTCTTTGTACTTGCGTTGATACCAGGCGCAGTCTGGCACATTGACAGCACACAGTTCCGGGTCGGTTGGTTCTTCGGCATTCGGTAACGGTTCACGGGACAGGGCATCTGCAACACGGTTAAGTACTCCCTTTCGGTATTTTATTTCGAAGTCGTACTGCTGCAGAAAAACACTCCACCGGGCTAATCTTCCAGCTGGGCTCTTAATAGAATGAAGCCAGCGAAGGGACTGGTGGTCGGATACTACGGTGAAATGATAGCCCTCTAGGTACGGTCTCATCTTCTCGATTCCACAGCATTCTTTTTCGGTCACGGAGTAATTCTTCTCAGCTGGAGACAACGTACGGCTCGCGTAAGCGATGATCTTGTCCCCGCTGCTGGTATTCTGGGTAAGCGCGGCGCCTAACCCATGATCGGAAGCGTCGGTTTGCAGAATAGACGGTTTGTTGAAATCTGGACACGCCAGGACGGGTGCCTCGGTGAGGCTGGCTTTTAATTTTATAAAAGCTTCTTCCTGTGCGTCGCTCCAACACCAACGTTGTTTTTTCCGAAGTAGCTTCGGGGCGGAGCTACTATGTTGGAGAATGACGGTACAAAACGGCGGTACCAGGAAGCCACACCCAGAAAACGTCGCAGACTTCGAACATTTCGTGGGGGCGGTATGTTACGGATGGCTTCCACCTTCTCCGGGTCGGTATGGATCCCTTGCTCATTAACGGTGTGCCCCAGGTATTTCAGGGACTTTCGGCAGAACTCACACTTTTCGGGGTTGAGCTTGAGGTTTGCTGCACGGAGACGGCGGAAAACTTCCTGCAAATTACTCAGATGCTCTTCGAAAGTCTTCCCCAGGACAATAATGTCATCCAAGTATGCAAAAGCCTTGGGTTCCATCTCCGGACCGATGATGGTGTCCAGGAGACGCTGAAACGTAGCGGGTGCTGAATGAAGACCAAACGGCATTACACGGAACTGGAACAATCCTCTTCCCCCCAACGGTAAAATCTGTAATCGGTTTGCTGTCCTCGGTCAACGGTATTTGCCAGTAGCCTTGTTTGAGGTCAATACTGGAAATATAGCGGGCTTGTCTCAGTTTGTCCAAGATAGCATTAATGTACGGGAGTGGATAGGCATCCTTCATGGATACCTCGTTAACTTTCCGGAAGTCGATACAAAACCTCGGCTTTCCATCCTTCTTCTGAACCATGACTATGGGAGAACTCCATGGACTGCTTGACGGTTCAATGACCCCTTCTTGGAGCATTCGGTCTACTTCGATGTTGATGATTTCTTGCATTCGGGGATTCTGTGGTCGGTAACGCTGTTTAATCGGTGTGCGGTGCATTAAATGGATTTGATGCTCCACATTCTTGGTGGTACCCTTAATACCTTCAAACAAGGGTAACTCGGTGTCTAGGAAGTTGTTGAGCTGTTGTACTTCTCTCTCGGTTAGAGAAGCCATTGAGGTTGACGCTTCTTGCACCATCCCTATGGATACGGCATCCTTTTTCTTGATGGACACAATGCGGTTTTCTAGAAATACATTGCCGGTAGTTAGGTTAATGTGGAAATTCATGGACTGCAGAAAATCCATCCCTAACAAGATGTCGGACACCATGCCGGGTATGTAATTGAACTGGTGTGTCTTGTTCTGGCAGTCCACCTGCATTGGAACAGCATAGGCTCCTCGTACACGGACGGTTTGACCATTTAATACGGTAGCGTTTCGGGTAAGGGGCGGTTGTTCGGTTATCTGCAATTTCTTGCAAATGTCAGCCACTCGTGGGCCAATGTAGTACGGCACCGGTATCCACAAGTGCAGAAAATGTTCGGTTGGCTATTAGGACGGGCAGGTACGGACGGTTATCCCCTGGTAGGGAGGCGGTATTTGTCGGGAGCGGTTCAGGCCTCCTTACTGAGTGGCTCCGTTTGCGTTTCCCGGCTTTTGGCATTTACAGTCATTTACGGGACATGACTCCTCGTGTACCACACCTGGAGCAGAAGAGGACCCTCCTGTTGGTGCATTGTTGTCGGTAATGACCGGTTTGGCCGCAATGCCAGCATACTGTGGGGGTGCTCTTACTCGTTTGGTTACTTGTGGTCGGTACTTCTTTGGGAGCGGTAGCATACTGATTGTTCTTCCATATGGGTTTCGGATTGGTTCTCGGATAAGTCGGAACGGCTGCTACTGTAACGGGGCAAACATGCTGCAACAGTTTAAAAATTTATAAAAATTTATTTTGTTACATTGGTTTGCATAAAACTCGCTGGAGGCACTCGAAGTGGAAATTTCTACGAGGCGCGACCGAAACGACAGCGCAACCTGAGACGTTACTCCCAGAAAATATCCCTTCTCCGACCCCATCTTTATTCACCGAGTATAAAACCATTTGACCAGCCCAAACAACTTACTTCTCGTCGAGAAACCCGCTTAGGGGACTTCTCTTCAAGAAACCCGCTAAGAAACTTCTCTTCAAGAGAACTTTCTAGAAAACATTAACTTTTCAAATTACTTTGAAATCCAGATCCGTTTAATAAATTTAATTCATAAATTTGAATCACAACTTAGAAAATTTTCTAATTATTTTTATTCCGAACAGTTTTAACTGTTAGTAATTTTTGGATTTCCGAATCTAAACCTGAACTTAGAAAAATACTCGAACCAGTTATTTAATTTGAAAGTTGGGATGTGATGTTCTTTTATTCAAATTAAATAAACCAGCTATTGAATACTTTGATCCCTAACGTACAGATGCCAGATCTGTTGTTGGAATCAATTATTTGATTGCCAGAAAGTAGTTGTTTCGTTGGTTTGCTGAGATGTAAACTTCTTTGATTCAAACGAAATAATTCTGCTTTTAACTAAGGGATAATTACGACAAGGAGAAGTTGAAGCTCCGTTCGTAATTATTAGAGTTGAATTTACCGTTAATTTTGTATTAATTACCAGAATCCAGTTTTTAGTTTAGAATTTACATTCTTTAATGGAAATTTTCCAGTAAATAAAATAGCCCGATATTTTCGACAGCCCTGTTTATTAATTTGAAAACCCAGAGAATTTTAACCAGTAGATTAATTTGTTTTAATTAAAATCAACCAGAATTGACATCCTGAATTCTTACCTGATTTTCATTAACCACAACACAAACACAAAACATTTTAATTTCAGTTGTAACCAGTGTCGACCTGTAGCAGCCGAGTGTAGAACAGTAACCGTTGCAGAACATTAATTACAAACTTATTTATTTCCAGAGATTCCTGAATTTTAATGAACGAGAGAATTGTTACTTTTAGTTTTACAGAACTGTCAAACAGACACCATTTTGTCGTGTGCGATTGCAGAAAATCCATTGTGAGTCGATGTATTGGACCGGCGCATAACGAGTAAGACAATTATTGATCGGCGCAGTTCGACCAGAAATCCCAATAACCAGTTAGGCAACCCAACCAACACACATACAAGAATTTAACCAGTAGTAGGAAGAAAAATACCAGGAGGCGAACGTGCCATAGGCGGGTCGTCAAAAGGGGTAATTTTGAACCATATATTTTTTTATGTAATTGATTTGATTTTTGTAAATAACAGTTGAAATATTGAAGTACATGAATTACGTATAATTATAACATATAAAACTTTGTAAATAACCAGATAATAAACAGAGTAAATAATTATTTCTTTATTCTCAGTCTTCATGTTTGTTTCACCGAACCCTGGCTTCTAGCTACCCAGGGTAAAGCTTCAACCAGTTCGTAATAAGAAGGGTTGAACCGGTACACTACTACTGGTGTTGGTGGTATGATAGATCGGGTAGCTGTAATCAATGGAACGGGCTTGCGGATGTCTTCATATTCTTTGACTGCAGCTAGTAACTGGTCTACGGAATTGCATGTGGATCGGTTTATAAATAAACGGTAATCAGGGAGCAGATTATGGTGTAACCAGAATAATTCTTGGTCCGGTGACATCGCTCCATGTCTTCTGATCAGAGTTTGCAAGTCGATGATGTAACTCACCGCTGTCTCATGCTTCTGCTGTACCCGTTGGCTGATCTGGGCTTCTAGGTTAATCAGGTAGTCGGCAGGTAGGTAGAAGGCTCGGAAGTCATGAATGAAATCGCTCCAACATCTCCAACGCTTCTGGTTATTTCGGTACCACAGCAGAGCGGTGCCAGTAAATATCTCCGGTAGCACTGGTAACAATTGTTCTGCCTGTATGTTGTAGCGCAGGCAGATCTCGTCAAGTCGTTCCAAGAACGCTACGGGGTCGGTGCTTCCATTGAATGTCAAATTCCATTTATGGACATTCAAATTATCGTTCCGGGGTGGTTGGGTCGGGATTGGTACGGTCACTGGTGGCGATGCTTGGTACATCGGGAAGGCTGTAGGCATATAATACGGCATACCTGCGGCGGCGCTGGTTACAGTTGTATGGGTGTTCAAATAGCCCTGAGGTACGGATGCCGGTGCTGATAACGGTGCTTGATACAGTGCACAGGACCTGGGAATGTGATACGGTATACAAGCGGTTGTGCTGGTCGTGGCGGTTGACGTCTGGGTATACAGGGTGCTCACAGTCGTAGAAGTCGGTGCAGACATCACGGGTACCTTCCACTGAAAGGAGTCGTTGTTGGGGTTGCTGGTGGATCGGTCACTAGTGGGGCGGTTGGTCCTTCTCGTATGAACTGAACCAGGCGGCGTCTCAATACCTCCGTCGTACCTTCTGGTGACAAACGGAACTTGGTGGCTTCCTCCACTAGTTGTGCCTTCTTAAGGCGGTACACCCAGCTAACCCGGCCATCGGTGAAGTCGAAATTCCTACCTGGGTCGGCGTCATCTTCGACTGGGTTGTTCTCCAGGTCGGACTTCTCAGAATCGGTCATAGTTGCGGTGTTCACTTGTTGATATACTTGCTGGAACGAAAATGCCCTCCAAGTCACGTTACGGGACGGTTCTTCTTTGGGATTGCCTGGACAAACACGGTCCCTGCTCGGGCGCCAAATTTGCGACGCTCTTTTCCCCAGTTGCCTATTTGGCAACTCTGTAGTCCGGCAGTTAACTTGTATTTTGTTGTGGGCGGGATTATACGACTGCTTATTCGTATAATCGCTGGGAAATTCTCGGGCGCCAGATTTTATATGGAGTTTACTCCAGAACGGCTTCGCTGTAACAGAAGGGCTTAGCGAAGACCTGGGTAACTGCAGTTGAAGATGTCGGTCTCCAGGGGTCTGTTTGATGGAATGACAGCCCGCAGGTTCTTGAAGCAGCTCTATTTAACTCGGGTATACTCAACAAGTAAAAGAAAACGCCATAGACTGGTTTAAATACGTCTATTAAATAATATCCAACCCAAATTAATCTTATAATGGTAATGCGGATAATAATAAGCAAAAATACAGCAGCAAATACGGTAGCAAAACAGTAGCAAATACGGTAGCAAAACAGTAGCAAATAAGGTAGCAATACAGTAGCCATACGGTAGCAATACATACGTACGGTAGCCAATATATATACAGTAGTCACCAGTAGCAGTTACGGTTCGGTAAATACGGTAGGAAACGGTACCAGTTACTAAAGCAAACAAACTAATATCCTGACACCAGGCGGACAAATTCGCCACTACGGAATTACACAACAAAGCTCTCAAACAAATAGGAAAGCAAAGAGTAAACGTTGCCCAGGATGTATTTCGCGTAGGCGAGTTAGAGAAGTGCAACCTCAGGAATTATTGCGCGTGAGGTGCACTCCGGAGAGTAAAAGAGTCAGAGAGAGAGAGAAGAGGAAACTTTGCCCAGGAATTATTTCGCGTAGGCGAGTTAGAGAAGTGCAACCTCAGGAAGTATTTCGCACTCCGGAAAACACAGTTTACAAATATAAAAGAGAGAGAGAGAGCAATATCTGACGTTACTAACAATGGTGTCAAAACATAGCCTGCTTACCCCAATGTCCTGGATTCGGTGGTCGGTTACCTCGGTCGGAGCACTGGTGACTTGTAGTAGTGGCAGGACTGGTACTCGGCTGGAACATCGGCGAACTGCCTTTCAAAATTTTGAATTTATAGCCGGTCGGTATGCGCCCGAAATCGAAGCGCATCCCCACTCTACGAGAGCGGGGTTGACATAGCATCTCTGCGGCTCGATCCGCGGTTATCTGATTTCCGGCCGTAAATGAAATGTTTGAAGTCAAATATACATTTTAAAATTACAATTTTAAAATACCAAAACGGTTGCTAAATTACTGAAACTTGCACACAATGAATATAAAGCATAACCCAACGGCACCCTACTTATTTTAAATATAAAATAAACCCCTTAACGGTAACATAATACTGTAAACGGAAAACGGCATATAAACTAAATGTAAAACTTAAACAGTTCTTGTAAATTAAATGAAAATTAGTAACGATTCGTTACATCTAGTGCAGATCTTGGAATGCTTATTGCTTCTAATGCTGTTAGCTCGTTCTGGAACCTTGTCCATTTTTCTGCAAGTGTGGTCGGTACTTCTTCGTCCCATGAATACTGTTCTATCCATAACTTCTGCATCAGTAATGTGGCGTTGATGATTACTGGGGCTAGTAATCCCAGTGGGTCGAAGATTTTTGTTATTTCCGATAAAATACCTCTTTTCGTTGGTTGTGATTTTTTGCACGGCTTGACTTTGTATTTCAATACGTCTTGAGTAGGAGACCAGTGTACTCCTAGTGTTTTCTTTGTGCCCTCGTTTTCTTTTTCTCCTAATTGGATGTCCGTGGTCCAAGTATTTTTAGTATTTGGAGAGTTGCTGGCCCATTTTCTTATGTTGAAGCCCCCCGACTTCAACATAGCTATTAATTCGTTTTGAATTTCTTGTGCTTCTTTTTGTGATTCTGCTCCTGTTAGTCGTCGACGTTAAAAATCTTTTATTGTTATTTGGGATGCTTTTGGATAATTCTGCATTTCGTCTTCTGCTAATTTCTGCAAAGTTTTAATTGCCAAGTATGGAGCTGCTGCTGTACCATAAGTTACAGTGGTTAATTGGTATTCTTGAAGTGGTTCCGTTTTGGAAAATCTCCATACAATTTTGTGTAATGGTTGGTCTTCTGAGGCGATTTTGATTTGTCTATACATTTTCTCAATGCCTGCCGTTAGTGCGATTTGATGTTTCCTCCAGCGTAACAAGATATCCGCTAGGTTTTCTTGAAGTCTTGGTCCAGTGTGCATTATTTCGTTGAGACTTTTCCCAGTGGAAGTTTTGGAAGATGCGTCGAAACCACCCTCAGTTTTGTAGTTTAGCTGTCTTCTTTTATAACAGCCTGATGTGGGATGTAGTACCCAGATCCAGCTTGATTTTGTGGCTCTGCTATCTTCATGTGTTGCAAATGTATGTATTCTTCCATAAATTTCTTGTACTCGATTTCCAACTGCTTGTTGGATTCAAATCTTTTTTCCATTTGAAGCATCCTGGTTACGGCTCTTCTTTTGGATTCTCCCAATTGTCCTGGGTCTTCTTTGAATGGAATTTGGACGTTGTAGGTTCCGTCTTGGTTTCTGGAGTGGGTGTTTTCATAATGTTGTTCGCGTTGTTGATCAGATTCAGAAATAATTTTTTCTGTTCGTACTTCTTCTATTTCCCAAAATTTTGCTAGCTGTTGATCTTGCTCACTGTTGGTCACCATGCTGATAATTTTGATGTTGGAGGGTTTTGACGTTCCAACTAGAGATGTAAATTTTCATTACTTTTCGGTACTTGTAACTATTCGTTACTTTTAGGTACAGTATTCGTTACTTTGTATTCGTTGCCGAGTACTCGTTCACCATAAGGGGGGTAGTTTGATACGCACGACTAATGTATAGAATACTCTTACTATACGTTACGTAACAATTACGTTAGCATGGTCCGGTTGTGAGATTATGGGTAGGTCTACTTAATTTAGTGACTGCGTAGGCCGTAATATGATCCTTTTTTAGTTACAGATAAAATTGTTATGACTAGAAATGATAGGCAAACTATTAAACTAAAATGTAATAAATATTCTATATTTTATCAATATTTGTTTAAAATAATAGCTACAAGAACAATTTAAAATAAACCTAGTAAGAAAAAAACAATCTCTTATAAACTAAAATAATCTCTTAGTAAATAATATAAGAAAAAAACATAAACTCTTAAAAACTAAAATAATTGTTGATTGCAATTTAAAAAAAGTATCTTTTGCACGTTTTTCCCTTGTAACCGGTTTCTTCTATCTAAAATTAGCTGACCAGCTGTAGAAAAAAGCCTTTAAGATGGTACTGAAGTGGCAACAACACTTAAATATTTTTTTGCCAATTGGCTTAATCTGGGGTAAAGTAATTCCCTACTTTTCCACCATTCGAGGGGATTTTGTTTCCGATCTAGAGGTGCATCTTCTAAGTAAGTTCTTAATTCGATTATAGCCAGAGCAGTTGGACTAGTTGTTGTTGTGGGTTGAGTAGATGTATCAAAGTGTTGCCAAACTAAATCCGCGTTTTCATCTTTAGATTTTTTACTGACAGATGCATCACCTTCATTTAATAATAAACCTATAGTTGCAGTAACTGGTTCCTCCATTTTAATTATTCTTTCAAACATATAAAATGTAGAATTCCACCTAGTAGGGACATCATTTTTTAATTTAAGTGACACTAATTTGGATTCATTTGTCTTTGAGTCGCAAATAATTTTGTATTGGCCTGAGTACTCCTATGAAAATACTGAACAATAATTTTTACTTTACCGCGAATTATTTCAATTTCTTGGAGACCATGTTGAACTATTAAATTTAGGGTGTGTGCGAAACAAGGAACATGAGTCCACCCAGAAAGTTTTATGGAAAGAACAACGTTAGCAGCATTATCTGTTGTAACAGCGTAAGTTTTGTCTAATATATCCCATTCCGTTGCAATTCGTCGTAAATCGTCAGATAAATTTTGGGATGTATGATTTTTTCACAGTGAAAACATTCTATCAGACAAGAATAAAAACTCCAATGTTTAGTGATAAAATGGGCAGTAACTCCTATGTAGCTTTCATTAGCGGCAGATGTCCATGCGTCTGTGGTCAAAGACACAAATTCAGTCGTTTCCAACAGCGTTTTTAATTTTTGAACAACGTTATCATGTTTTTGTGGTAAAAGAGAATTAGTAAACGTTGGTCGACTAGGAATTTTATATGCTGGTTCAAGTTGGGAAAGTAAGTCTCTAAAACCTACATCTTCTATAATAGAAAACGGCTGTAGATCTTCTGCAACCAAATTTAATATTAAAGTATTAATTTTCTGTTGGCGAGGCAGGGATATGGGACGCGAAACATAACTTGTTAAAGTAGCCTGATGTTTTCTTTTCTTTGCTGCAGAAGGAGCTAAAACTTCATTAGATTCAGATTGGTCTCCTGCTTTCGCTACTAACGTGGAAGGTGTAAATGCATGATCTGTAAATAAATAAAAATAAGATACACTCTGAATTAACAAAATAAGTTGATAATATAACATTGAAAAAATATATTTAATCATGATAAGTAAATAATACCTTCAGTTGTTGAGGATGAAGATGCTTCAGAAGTAGAAGATCGCGATGTAGTTTCTTTTTCTTGAAGAAGAACTGTGGGAACTGTAGTACCATTTGGCCGAATATCACTTACAAAATTTATCATGTTATTTAAAATTCTTTCCTGTACGTCAATATTCAATCCGTACGCACTCATTCGTTTTCGTTTATCAGCAGTAGGCTGCCGCACATTAAATGTGTCAAACCAATCGTTGAAGATTTTCAGAGACTCGGTTGTTATTTTCTAATTATTTGCGGTAATCATACCGTTCTCCCCACACCAGAGAAGTGCTTTAGCATTGGTGTTTGATAACAGCTGCGTTGCTAATTTAACCTTTTGTCTTTCGGCACCTTTAAGCTACTTTTAGTTCTGTTGTTGCATTTATTTATAATAATTGATATAACCCTTTATAGGACAAAATTATTGAGCCATAATTTTTTACTTTTTATATGTTTATCTGTTTATTGGCGTCTTATAAAACACAAAAAAATATTTTTTGTTTATTTTTACTTTCAGAAATTTTTTATAGGGTGGTTTGGAAATCAACCACCATCCATCTGGAAACTGTGAAACATGCAATGGTTGGTGGTTAGTAAAACGACCACTTAGAAATTCTGCTCGTTTTATTGAAGAATTTCGTTTTAATCTAATAGAAAAAATACAAAAATATAAAAAAATACAAAAATATAAAAAAATTGAACAGTTACTATATTTATGATTAGGTTCTGTGAAACTCGCTAAAACACGGTACACATAAAGCTACCTTACAAATGCTGCAGGCAATGTTACTACGTTTAGGTTTTTGTTTTGTGCTGCAGTAAGCGCAGCGTCGTGAAGTGGAGTATTCAGGCCAATGTTTTCCTATATCTCCGAGTCGAACAGTTGATTCAACCGAAACACCCCGTCCATCTTTTTTTTTAATTTATCTTTTCCTAGAACGACCTTTGGACCTGGTACTTTCCTTAAAATAAAATTCGCAATCAACTCATTTGCCAAAGCGCTTCTGAAAACCAGATGTGATTTAGGTTTTATTTTGTTGTTCTGTATTTTCATTGCTGTTTTGTATAATATATAAGAATTAACAATTGCAGCATCAAATAAAAAGTAAAACATTTTTATCCACCACCGCCACCGATTTCCACGAAACGTTGTAACATGAGTGAAGTTGATCAAAGAGGTCAACTCCACCCATGTACTTGTTATAGTCCGCTATTGATTTTGGACAGGGTACGCTCTTCCTTGTGCCATCACGTTTTGTGCGTAATACATTTGTCAATTCTGTCGGATTGTGCATATTGCTACCCATCAGTACACATTTTTTTCCTCTGTCTTTCCATTTGCAGACTGATATATCTCCCGACATTGTAAAGTCTGATTCCCACTTTGCTAAATCTTTATCGTTTACCAACTTATTTTTAGGAAAACCTTTCCGGTTAGATACCATTGTTCCGCAACCGTATAAACCATTTGCTTGTAGTGAATTTAGCAACGAAAACCCAGTAAAAAACCTGTCGAAGAATATGCATTTGTACATTTCCTGGAACTTTGCCGAAAGTTCTGAAACTGTTTTTTCTCCAAGTAGCCCCTCTTCCGCACATTCTTCTTTTCCTTCATACACCTTGAAGTCAATTACATAACCTGTTTCTGAACATGCAATTACCCAAACCTTGAACCCCCTTTTTATGGGTTTGAGAAGCATGTATTGCTTCAAACTAGTTCTGCCTTTGAATGCAATCATGCTTTCATCGACTGCAAGAAACCTGCTAGGATCAAAAGAGTTTTGAAATTTTTCCCTGAGGTGCGATATGAGTGGTCGAATTTTGAAAAGTCTATCAAAACTTGTTTCATCTCTTATAGGCATTTTTGTGTTGTCACTAAGGTGAAGAAATCGCAAGACCTTCAAAAATCGTTGTAGCGACATAACTTTTGAAACTCATTGAACATGGTAATTATCATCTGAAGACCAATATAAACGTATACTAGGTAATCTGTGAAGCCCCATTACAACAAGGATTCCTAGAAAGGCTTTTAGCTCTGTTACTGTAAGCTCTAAGTTTTTCCCTTTTTGTGTTGCATATCGATTAGATTCTAGTACTATGACATCCAATAAATCTACACTAAAAAATTCTTCTAATACTTCTAACGGGGACTCAAGACTTATATTTATTTTAGGTCCAAACGGTTGATTGTGAACGGTCGTAGAAAATTGAGCTGGAGTCTATCCTTGTTTTGACCAGTTTGGGATATATTCAGAGGTTTTCTTCTTTTTTGCATTCTTTTTTGCTACCGATCGACATATTTTAGTTACATTAGCACTAACAGCATCCGTAGCGTTCTCGTCCTCTGACTCAGATGAACATTCCATCTCGCCCAGTAATAACATTCTTGCGCGTTTTAGCACCGGTTCATTTGGATCATAGCTAGATCATTCACACAATCGTCGGAGCTATAATCTTTATCTTCAGTAACATTTTCAAGATTTCGTTGTTTCCTGCTACGACCTGATGAGCGTTTATTGCTGGAAATAGAAACCGAGGAAGGAACTCCACTAGTTCCAGGAATTGATAAGAATTCATTATTGTTTGACAAAACTCCACTAGTTCCAGGAACTGGTGAAGATTGATTATTGGTAGGAGGAATTGGTGATGAATAATGTGATGTCGAAGTGCAAGTAGAAGACCCGAGTACACCGCCATCTTCAGCATCAGAATCACCTCCAACATCAGAATCGAATGCTTGATCAATTGTTATTTCCTCCAACAAGTCGAACTGCTCTTCAGCAGTCATTTGTCTATGTCAGCAAGTCTATAGAACTTACTCATTGCTGAAATGTAGAAACAAATGCTATAACAGTGAATTTAGAAAAATACAGAAATTTTTCTATATGTTACGCTTACAGAAATATGAGATAAAGGCTTAGCGCTTTTTCCAAATGCAAAACCGATTGAATTTTCGGAAAGAACAGAATTTCTTCATCGAGTTATGTAAAATAACTACCGCCAGATTTATTTTTTTTGTAAAAAAAAACTGAAATTTTTTGAAGCCGGCACATATATTTTTATAGGTTAGGAAATTTGGATCCTTCGTAAAAGTTTAATATTTAGAAATTATTTACAAATTTTTGTGCAAATATAAGAAATAATATAAGTATTACAGTGTACATACCTTATTTTGATTATGTTGATTGTATTTATATAAATATTAATTAATTAAGTTGTAGTTTACAAAAAACACACGAGCACAAATGCACAGTGGTTGACAATTATACCACTTGTGACACTAATATCCATTCCCACTACTACATAGACAAATCTCAACAAGTGGTCGAACTTTACGCCACCATTCGTTCCTAGGAATGCAAATTTATTAGTAGAATATTGCGATACTGTTGCCATCTATTGTATAATCACAGATATAATGGTGGTCGAAATATAAACCACCATCCTATAAAGGGATAAAGAATCTTTACTAACAATATCATTGTGAATTCGAAAGCCACTGTCTAATAAATGATTTCTTGCAAGCTTCATTAAATGGGGCACATCAGCAAACACGTGTATAGGTTTTTCGGGTAAAACGGGATGGGGAAAACTAACATTATTTAGTGTAATGTTTAGTTCATTCCACACACTTATATTATACGTTCCCATATCACTAACAAGCGCTACTACTCTATTGCCAGACATTTCCAATTTACTTATAATCTCAAACATAATTGCTCTACTCATTTTTGCATCAAAGTCATAATAAACGGGTTGTTTCCAATTGCCTACTAAACCACGAGCAATAACAACTTGGGCGTTATTACAAGGGCCTATGACACAATCGTTAATTTTGTCATAGCACACCTTTCCCATAATTTACATTTCATCGAATGATATTACCGTAAGTTTGTTTAAATTGTCCATCTCTTTCGTTTTCATCAGTTGTATAACTTCGTACAGGATTCCTGGACGACATTTAATTTTCCTATCCCATTTGTAAGGTAAAGGATATTTTAATTTATTTCTTAAATATCTATAACTGCGAGCGCCTGCAGCATGCAAAGATATAGCAGCTGATATATCCTCATCTTTCCATACGACTCTTTCTCCATCGTTTGCCAAACATTTTATCTGACCTTCCGTCAAAATGGTTTCTAATTTTGTCATAATAGTTTTCGACTTTGCGCAATTTATTTCGCATTTTTTGGTAATATCGTTTTTGAAAGAATCATTTTCAGTCTTCAAAATGGTATTTTCGTGCAAAAGTACTCCAATCTGCTGTTGTAATTCAGCAGTTTCGTTTCTTAAGCTCTCATTTACAGCACTGCAACGATTAAGAATATGATAGAATAGAATAAAAAGAATTGAATTAATTGCCACACGTGCGTGGCGGAGTCTAATATACAGGGTGATTCAGGTTTTTTCTTGTTAACTTTAAGAATCTATAGAACAAGTTAAAATGTTAGTTTGTAATATAAACTTATTTCGAAATTTGAAGGTGCATTTTTAAACCTTAAATGTGAAATTATAGGAAAACGGCTAATCCTATCAAAATATTGCAAGAATACTTTTTTTTCTAAATTAAATGTTTTCAAAAAAGCAACCAAAATTCAAAAAATCCCAGTGGCTTATCAAATATTCTTAAAAAAGTGGGCACTTTATTCGGTTTCTCCGCCACTTATTTTAACCTGTTCTATCGATTCCTAAAGTTAACAAGATAAAACCTGGAGTATAGAAACATTAAAATAAACAAATAAAATTGCATAACGCAACCTTAATAATTAGTAAATAATCCTTACAAAAATGTTACGGCAGGAGTAACACAAACGAAAATAATAACTTATTAACAAACACCAAGACGACACAAAGCTACATGCAAAATAAATAGAAAATAAATAAAAGTTCATACTTGTTTTGAAGATTATCGTTCTCGTTATTTTCTAGATTATAATTATTGAAATTGCTGCCCAGGGATATATTTTTAACTGAACTGTAATACCACATTAAGATAATTTTGTATCAATTATTATTTATTTTAACCACTTACTCTTCTTTTAGTGATTCGGCAACTATTTTTTTATTTTGTCTCTTTGCCAAACGATCTTTCCTATGTGATACTAAATCTGCACTTTCTTTGTTATTTGGCAAATTTAAGCTAGGAACGGCATTTACTTTGATTTTACGTGAACATTTGGGCGAATAGTTTAATAGTTTTTGTTTAAGATCGACAATTTTATCGTTTTCTTTAAAATGCAAAGAACAAATTCGTCCTGTATTCACATTAAAATTGTCGGCGCTTTTACAAGCGCTCAGCCAGACATCACTCATTTTCGGGCATTTAGGAAATCTATAAAAACTTAATTTTTCGTTTTTCTGTCTGGAAGAAGAGTTGCATCCGTATACAGCACGGTATGAATATTTAGGTGCTAGTTTTGCCATAAAACCACGTGCTGCGTCGGATAGCACATGTTCTCTTTTGTAAACCTCTTGGACTAGCTGGGGACGATACTGACGTCTTCTAAGGTTATAATGATGGTTTTGACGTGTAAACGCTTTAGCTAGATTTTCCTTTGCGATTTTGATGATATCTTGCAACTTATGAAGCTGAGCACGATAATCCTGGTGATTTCGTTTTTCGGTTACGCCAACTGGATCTGCTTCTGCTCGTATAGCACCTGGAGGAAGTAGTTCTCGGCCGAAATTCAACATTGACGACGTGAATCAGGTCGATTCATGTTTTGCTGTGTTCAAAGCAAACATCATTTCAGGTAACCACGCATCCCACTGCTGCTGGTTTCCTCTGGCATTCTGGGCAAGTATTGTTCCAATCACTTTATTCATCCTCTCAACTGGATTAGCCTGGGGAGTATACGGAGAAGTTAACCTATGGAGGATACCAAATTCTTTGGTTAAAGCCTGAAACAATTTATTTACATACTGTGAACCATTATCGGATACCACTACTTTTGGAGTGCCAAATTTATATATAATTTTATCTTTAAATGCCTGAATTACGGTTCTAGCTGTAGCTCTTCTTAATGGATGTATTTCTACCCATTTTGTGAAGCGATCTCGAAAAACTAGAAGATACACATTACCTCTGGATGACCTGGTTAATGGACCTATGAGATCGGTCCTAACTGATTCCCATGGACCTTCTACTCTGGATAAAAGCATTTTCCCTGCTGGTGGTTGTTGTGACATCTTGTACTCATGACAGGATGAACAGGAATGAATATATCTGGTTATGTCACGGTACATTCCTGGCCAATAATAATTCAGCGAAACCCTGGCTATGGTTTTCGCAATTCCCAGATGTCCAGCTGCTGGTGAATCATGACATTCCTGAAGAACTGAGTGACGCCGCGGTTTCGGTACACACATCTTCCATATGGAATGAAATCCCTCGGTAATAGCTAAATCTGTATTAGGAAAGCATTTAAATAATTTATTCTGGTCAATTTTATACGTATCTTATTTTTCAGGATCATTCTACACTTTTCGTAAAGTAGTTCGGTACCATTGGCATTCTTCCTCTGGAACGGATTTTTCTAAGGCTGAAATTTCTGGAACATTACTTTCTTGATCTTCTTGAGCTCGAGAAAGCGCGTCAGCCACCTGGTTAAGGGCTCCACTTCGATAAACTACGTCAAAGTTATAATGTTGTAGCTCCAGGATCCAACGAGCTAACCTTCCGGTTGGTTTTGGCATTAATCTGAGCCACTTCAAGCTTCTGTGGTCACTTACCACAGTGAATTTATATCCTTCAAGATATCCTTTTAGTTTATTTATGGCCCATACTACTGCCAAGCATTCTAATTCCACTGTAGAATAATTTTTCTCGGCAGCTATGAGGGAACGACTGGCATAAGCAATAACTTTTTCTTGGCCCTCTTGCTCTTGGGTCAGGACAGCTCCAATTCCGGTTCTACTGGCATCGGTCTGGAGTTTAAACGGTAAGTTAAAATCTGGGCACGCCAGAATTGGTGCTGAAATGAGTGCTTAATTTGTCAAAAGCTTCTTGTTGCTTTTCTGTCCATCTGAATTTATTTTTCTTTTGTGGAAGTTCCGTTAGGGCCGAAGCTTTTTGAGAAAACTGCGGGATAAAACGTCGGTACCAAGAAGCCATGCCCAGGAAACGACGTATCGCTTTTGGATTTTTCTGAGTTGACATGTTCTTGATAGCTTCTAACTTCTCTGGATCAGTATGGATTCCGGTTCTATTCACTATTTGACCTAGATATTTAAGTTCGGTTCGACAAAATATACATTTTTCTGGCTGTAATTGGAAACCTCCAGCTCGGAGTTTAGTAAATACTTCTCTTAAATTTTCCAGGTGTTCCTCAAATGTTTTTCCTATGATGATAATGTCATCTAGGTAGCAGAATGCTTTCGGTTCGAGTTCGGGTCCAATGATGCTATCCAGCAATCTCTGGAATGTAGCGGGAGCGGCATGTAATCCAAATGGAAGTACTTTAAATTGGAATAATCCACGGCTTGGTACTGTAAATGCAGTAATTGGTCGGCTCTCCTTAGTCAAAGGTACCTGCCAGTATCCTTGTTTTAAATCCAAGGTACTAATATATCGGGCTTCACGTAATTTATCTATAATATTCTGGATAAAAGGTAGAGGATACGCATCAGTCTTAGTTATCTGGTTTACCTTTCGAAAATCTATATTTACCGGATGATTTATTAACTAACTAGGACTATTGGTGAGCTCCAGGAACTAGATGAAGGTTCGATCACCTCTTCTTCAAGCATCTTGTCAACTTCTTCGTTGATGATTTCCTGCATTGCTGAATTTCTGGGATAATAACGTTGTTTTATAGGTTCAACATCTTCTTTTAATTTAATTTTATGTTGCACTAAATTTGTTGGACCTTTTATACTTTTAAATTTATTTAGCTCGGTTGCTAAAAATGTATCTAATTCTTCTAACTGGACATCATTTAATGCTTGAATTCCCGCTAATTCTGGATAATGATCTTTCGAATGTAGTTTTACGGTCTCGTTATTCAATACGAGTTCTGGTATATCTGCCCGGATGACTGCTCTGTAAGAAATCAAAAAATCCATGCCTAAAATAGCATCGGCTGTCAATGATGATACACGTTTCCATTTCCCCCGGAATTCTTGTCTGCCTATTTTAACTGGAAACCTGTACGTACCTTCTGTGTTTATTATACTACCATCGGCTAATTGTACCCCATGTTGATCTTCATAATGACGTTTTAAACCATTATTTTCCAGGTGATTAGTTAATCTCTGGCCTACGTAGGATTCCGCGGCTCCTGAATCAATCAAGGCGTAGAACTGCTGGTGGAAACCTTCTATAACGGCAAATAATCGAGGATCTATGGAGGTTACGGCGGAAATTCTAGGTTGGCCTTTCTGAAAAAATGTTTTTACCTTATTTAGCCACTGTTGCCATCCTACTGGGTTGTGAATTGGTGAGGCCCTCGCCGTTTGTAGCTGGAAATGCCTTAATTTTCCTGCCAGCTTCTTCCGTTTCCCTGCTTTTTACATTTACAATCTCTGGATAGGATTCCTGTCTTACCACACCAAGAACACAAGATTTTTGCTGGTCCTCGGCACTGAAGTCTCCTATGTCCTGCTTGACCACACCTCCAACAAACTTCTAACCTGGAGTAGGTAGGTTGCCTTCCTATGGATTGTACAGGCTGACTGGTTGATTGCTTAAATTGTCGGACCTCCGAAACTGGTTGCTGTACTAATTGCACTGGTTTATTCGCAAATTGTACTGATTTACTGGTTTTAACTGGTGATGCTGCTGGTGAAATTTGATCTAAGTCCTTGAACTTAAACAACTTTCCTGGTTTATACGCTGTCTCGAACACATACGCTTGACTAGGTAACGGAGGAGAACGAAACGAAGCTGTTACACTCTGGAGTGCCTCGTATTCTTCTGCTATTCTTATCATTTCAGGTAGCGTATTGCAATCATTTCGCTTCAGGTAAAATTTGTATTCGGGCTTCATGTTTTCCTATATTCGTTCTAGCTGTTGAATATCTTGAAGACCTCCATGCCTTCGCATTAATGTTTGAATCGCTGTTACATATTCAGCGACTGTTTCTTTTTGACCCTGCGTACGATTACGAATTTCTTCCTCCAACCAAAAATAAAATCTTGGTGGAAGATACTGGACTTTGAAGCTCTCTAGAAAATCATTCCAATTCCTCCAATTGGTTTGATTATTACGGTACCAAAGCAACACTCTGCCTTGGAGAAGTTCTGGTAAAGCTAGTAGTAGATTCGCTTCGGCGATGTTGTAGCACTTGGATAATTCTTCGATCCTGTATAGAAAAGAAATTGGGTCGCTACCTCCATCGAATTTTATACCCCACTTGCGAACAGTTTCACAGACTTGGACTCTGGATGTCATCGCCACACCTGGTGGAAAAATTTGTTGTTGATAAGCAACACCTGGGGCTATATCTCTTGATAACCTATCTCCTGATAACCTATCTCCTGATACCTTATCACCTGTTATCTTATCACCACCTGGTGCTTTTTCATCCGTCACCTGGCCATTTCCTGTTCTAAGGAATTCTACCAACCTTTTTCTCATTTCCGTCATTGCTCCACCTATTTCCAATTTATACTTGCGTAATTCCTCCGCAAGTCCTTCCTTTTTCAGCTCGTATACCCAGCCTACACGTACATCGGACGATCTTTCCTCGTCTTCTAAACCCATTCTGGCAAAATTATTACTTTAATTTTTCAACTTACAGCTTTGCGGTTTCAAATCTGTTGTTGCAGGTGAATACGGAACTCTTCTGGTTGGATTTTCTGTAATTTTTCTGGAATTACAGGTTTTCTGATGTCCTGGACTGAAAACGTTGTTGCTCTCGGATTTCCTGGAAACGTTCTTGCTCTCTAGGATGCTCTGGAAATGTTCCTGCTCACGGGCGCCATGTAATACCTCACCAGCTCTTCCCAGGTAGCTTAGAGCCAGAGTTCGGAGAAATAATAAGATCGAACTGTAAATCAAATTATTTATAATGTTTATGCAATCCTATTTACAATACAAAAATAAATTACTGTATCGGAGAAATGTAAAATGTAAAATCCATAATTTTATGTGTAATAAAATTAAACACAATTAAAATATTGCGAAATAAATAAATTTTCCTCTGGAACGAGTCGACTATGCTTTTACTTCCTTGAACGAGTCCCACGTCGCATTTTCAGCTGATCGATATGCCTGTCTGCGCACGATCATTGGTCATTAGGGCACACCGGTCAATACGCAGGTCGATGTTGCACTACACCCAAAATGTCTTTCTCGTGCTTCTGTGAAAATAATTAATGTCTTTTGCATACTCTACATTCACTCAATCTTATACACAAAGTCTGAAATCAAATTAATTAGTGTGTTGTGTTGTGTCCCAATGTTCACACACCCTCGGGTTATGGTTGTAACTGGAAATAAACGGATTAATTGCGAATTCATAAGGTAAGTGTTTTCTGGATTTGATTAAATAATCGGAATGGAATTTAAATAAATAAATTAAAGGATTTGAAATCACGGGTAATTATTTACAGGTTTCTGGTTACAAATCCAATTCATGGAAAGTTTCAAATTAATAAACTTAACTGGTAACTTTTGAGTGAATATAATGATTTAATCGCAATGAGGCACCCCAATTTTGAAATTAAATTCATTAACTCTAGTGATTACGGTTTTATTTCTTTCAGAAGCTAGTCAAACTCCACTAAAAGAACATCAACGTGTTGAAATAATTTAATGAATATTCAATTCTCTTGAAAGATCTTCTTACAATAAAAATTAAACATTAAATTAAATTCCTGGTTCTATTTAATTTAAACTGAAAGCAAATTTAAGTTTAAATCAAACCCCAGCCTGGTTTTTGAATTCTAAGTCCAGTCTTAACTTGAACTAAAATTTTTTAACAGTTGAACTGTTCGAAGTAAAATGAATTTTACTGAGTCGGATCAAACAAATTGAACAGGAAAAATAAAAGTTAAACTGGATTTTTGTTTCCAAGAAAGGTCAGGTATGAATTCTGGTTTCTAAGAAAGACAGGATTGAATTTTCTAATTTTGAGCTGGTGCACCGGTTTTATACCCACTGAAGGTGGTAGGGATGCTTTGGAAGGAGTTATTATGGGAGTTCCGTTTCCCCCACACGACTTCTCCTGCGAGCACTTCGCGTTAAAATTGTCCACTTCGAGCGCCACGAACGAGCGCCTTGGAATTACAACAATATAATTCCTACCGAATTATTAAAACATTGTTGTTACAGGATACTGGCAGCGTCAATCCCGACTGTGTCCCATACTAGAATGTTGAAAATGTTGAAAACTTTTCATTTGAAGTGTAAAAACTTGCTCAGATCGTATAAAAAGTTGTCTGAAGTAAAGTTAGAAGATTTTCGAGTTCAAAGTAGACAGCTGTTTGATATTTCTTCTTGTAAATGCAAGGAATTTACTCAGTGCGTGTGTTAAAGATAGAAAAGTACCAACAAAAGAGCAGAGCTTTTTAGCCGACGAAAAATGATCATAGGAAATGTTGATCTTGCCACAACCAAACAATTACAAAAGACATTAAAGAGAAAGCTGGAAGGACAAAAATTCCTGGTAAAACTACAGAAACGAAAACCGAATCATGTATTAATGACCTTACTATTTCGATGGCATCGAACGAATCTGACAGTGATGATTTTTCGTTGCCTGGTCCATCTGCCCCGAAGAAAGCACCACAAACAAAACAAGTACTTCAAAAGGACATGTATTATCCTACACTATCAATGACTTGTGACAGGTATGGAGTATCGGATAGGGCAGCAGCGGCAATTGCTTCAGCCCTCTTGCATGATATTAAGTCCACTTCCAGTTATCGATAAAAGTAAGTTACGACGAGAAAGGAAAAAAACTCGAAAAAATATTATGACAAATGAAAAAGTTTCAGAAGTAGCCGCATTATATTTCGATGGCAGAAAGGATAGAACTTTGAAGATTACGAAAAAAGGTGTCAAAAATTACCGAGAAATAATTGTTGAAGAGCATATTTCATTATTAAAAGAATCAGGGTCGAATTACGTGGGTTATGTTGTGCCATGTTCTGGCACTGCGAAGGGCATAGAAAGAACGATCACACACTAGTTTTTGAAGCAAGAAATATCACTTGAACATTTATTAGCAGTTGGATGTCACGGAACTAACGTTAATACAGGAAAATACGGTGGCTTTACTCGATTACTTGAAAAAAGATTAAACAGAGCTTTACAATGGATAATTTGTCTGCTTCACATGAATGAGTTACCTTTAAGACATTTATTCTCACATCTTGACGGTAATACTTCGGGGCCTCAGTCATTTTCAGGATAGGAAAAGCCTTAGAAAAGTGCGAGAAAAAGTCTAATTAACTACGAAAAAATTACAGGTGAGTTGCCAGAAATGACAACCCAAAATTTGAGCACGGATCAGCTATATTTATATCGGATTGTTTCAGCAGTTATCACTGGCACATTTCCAGAAGATTTAGAGCACAAATCGCCAGGAAAAATGTCACACGTAAGATGGCTAACGCGAGCAAACCGAATTTTACGTCTTTATGTTTCTAATGAAAACCTATCAGAGAATTTAATCATTCTAGCCACATATGTTGTAAAAGTTTATGCTCCGATATGGTTTACCATTAAAACTCATCCTTCCTGCAAAGATGGAGTACGACACCTCTGGAAGTTGATTTCGAGCTCTAGATACTTGTCGCCTGACCTTAAAAATGTAATAGATCCGGTGATCGAAAGAATTAGTTACTTCGCCCATCCGGAAAACATATTATTAGCAATGATAACTGATCCTGAAAAGCATATCCGAGAACTTGCCGCTCGACGTATTTTAAAAGCACGCACCATGACACCTCGTGATGGTATACCAAGATTTTTTGAAGTACCAAAGATAAAGGTAAATGCACCATTATCATACATAGATTTGATTGACTGGCAACAAAACCTTTCTGAACCTCCTATATTAAAGAATTTACCTGATTCAGAGCTTCAGCGGTTTGTCGCAGGAGGAGGGGAAGGTGAACACTCAGGCAGTTGAGAGAGCTGTGAAGACAGTAACAGAAGCCTCCAGTACTTTATGTACGAAAACTGCAAGAGAAGGCTCCATTAAGGCAAAGTTGGAGTCCCGAAAAATAATGCTGAAATTCGAGTGTAAGTGTGAATTCGAAGCAAATTGAAAAACATATTATTAAAATGTGCCATGTAACGGTTTTTATTTTTGTTTGTTTGATAAACTATTTATAACTCTTAATAATTGAGGCGGAGGCTCAAGATGTAGCCGAAAAATTATTTAAAATAATGTTTTCTAACCTCATTATAAGGCACCTTTTTATCGCTATTAGAACTTGATACACGAAAAAAAAATTTTGGCCATACTACTGCGACCCACCCTAATGTATATTAACCTTCCGTCAGGCGCGATATGTATAGCAACTTAACCGGGCGCGGTGTATCAGAATGATTACTATGCCAATTGATCCATTTTAAATTAATATTTCGATGTAAGTAGCTTTGCTTTAAATGTATATGTTTGTCTTTTGTACATAAGGAAAACAGGTATTGAAATTATTCTAAAAAGCGACAAAATTTAAATAAGCACGTTTATTGTAATATCCTAAACAAGAAAATTAAAAATACAAACAAAAAAACGTAATATTTAGTTCTGGACTGAATGACTGGAAATAAAAATACATACTCATGAACATAACATAATGTGCAAGAAAGAAAACTCAACGATTTGAAAACAGAAAAACCAGATTTGATTAATTTCTATTTTTTAGTTCTTCCTTTCACTATCACTCTCTTGTGAATTCAAAACTATTTTACTGCAGTCAAAACAAAAGCTCTGAATATGCATCAGGCATATTGATTTCTTGCATTTAACACAGTTGTATTTTGTTAATCGTCTCTTATCGGTACATGTTTCACATCTCTTCCTTTTACGTCCACCTTCTTCATCTACATCTCTGTTTTCATTTTCTTCTGTTGGTCTATATTGATTCAGTCTCAATTTTAGGTCCTTGTGCATTCCTGAAGTGTTTGAGTTCCTTCTGACTATATTAGGCAAAACTAGCTCGTGTGATAATTGTTTCAAAAATGGTCTTCTTCTAATGTTGGCCAGATCATTTCCATAATAAATAACTTGAGCATTTATCCCGCTCATGTTCAACATAGCGAAACATATCACCATCGGCCAACGGCGAATATTCCTCGCTACATTATATGAAGCACATAACTTGTCGGTAGTATCAACACCTCCCTTTGTGCTGTTTTAAAATGTTATTATGGAGGGCTTATGCTTTTCACCACTTTCGGGATCTATTGCATTATCGTTATGCAGACTGGATGTCAATACTACAAACTTCCCTTTCTTTGGCACATATGAGACTAATGTGCACTCATTTTGGAATCCTAAGAGGCTAGTGTGCACATCTCTGCGTTTTGCCGCGGTAAATTCCAGTGGAATCTCACGTTTGTTTTTCTTGATAGTGCCAACATACGAAAGTCTTTAATTTCTTAGTGTCTCTATTAGTTCAAAACTACCAAACCAATTATCGGCAGTGATATTTCGTCCAGAATTATATACAGGTTCACAAAGTCGTAGAACAACATCAGAGGGTTTGTTGCTGATTCGGTATGGACCTTCGGGTTGCAGGCCAGCGTATATCTCCAGATTATATAAATAATAGACTTGAGCATCGACAAGAGCGAAAATCTTGATGCCGTATTTATTTCGGTTTGCTGGGTATATACTGACGAAAAAAAGAATTTCTGATTGGAGGTGTCTGGAACCCTTTAGAAGGGAGTAAATGTAAAGTAATGTAATCAATAAAGCATTTGTTACTGTAAAGTAATTTTTTTTAAACCAAGAGCTTATAAAATCTTGAAACATATCCCATTATTTAGTTTCACTAATCGTGCTGTCGCTGTCGTCGCTCATATCATTGGCATCAGGCATTATCAGTAAACTTTTCACTTCTTCCGTAAGTTGATGCATCCTTTTTTTTGGCACATTTCCGATGTAAGATAAGTATGGATCCGATGATAGAAGGAGCTTGTGTAACAGGTATTCGTTGGTGCTTGTTCTCGAACTTTTTCGCGTGTGATGTTTTCTGTACCGCTTATACTCTTTGTTTCGGGCTTCTTGAACCTCCTCGGATAACTGTCCTTTAATACAATTTTAAGTTATATATTATACAATAATTATATATAAAACTATAAACATCAACCTATAGGAAGAAGTGCGGAACGGATGACATCAACTCCATGAATCAGTATTTTATGGATGCTGGCGGGCATAAAAAACCATGGATAGACCGAAATAAACAATTTCGCTGTATCCATAGTGTAAGTTTTAAACTCTTCTGCGCGTATTTCATAGCCGCTTGCCATTGCACTTGAAATGTTGCCAAATCGTTCTAACAAGTTTAAGTTCGACCCAGTTATTTCCGCACTTTTTTCTGCTTTTCTAAAAAATCGGCGAGCGCTATTGCCATCATTCGTAGTTCCTTTGCCTACAATACAAAAAACTTAACGCATGAAAACATTTTTAGAATTTTAAAAATAATAATGAGGCGTATTATGTACAGTACATACCTTGTAAAACCACATCTACTAGTAAGCCCATTTCAGTTCGAAATCTATCCTGAATAGAGATTTCTTTCTAGTAGCGAAAGAAATTTTATTTTCAGCAGATCTCACCTGCAAAATATAAAACCATTTGCTGACTACAATATTGCAGTAGATATATACCGGGTGATCGTAAAAAACATCTTTCAGAGCAGGCCATGACCGAAGTGTTAAAGTTGGCAATACTTAATATAAGCAAATTGTCAAATGTTCACAGCTGTAAAAATTTTTGGTTAGATAGTAAGTTAAATGTATCTAACCAATAATTTTTACAGCTGTCAACATTTGACAATTGGCTTATATTAAGTATTGCCAACTTTAACACTTCCCAGGTGGCAGACTGACGTCATAATAACGTGATATTTTGGTTAGCGATTACGTCATTTTGACCTAAATAATGTCGTACATATGACGTAATAATGACGTGAATATATCACAGCCCCAGGACGTCATATACTAACGTCACAAGACGTCATTCAATTACGTTGTAATGACGTGATATATTCGTCATAGGGAAAAATAAACACAGTATATATGCATCCAGCAAAATACAATTTTATTAATAACATAATACAAATGAATAATAAAAACTGTATTAAATAATGTACTTATTCTTATAACGTGTGTAATAAAGGAAATGAGACAAAGTCTTTTTCAAAAGGAAAAATAATACATTTTGCTGTAACACTAGTTAAGGGATAGTTATAATACTCTTTTCATAATTCTTTAACTTTAAAAATAAACAGATCAGTTGAATCAAAGGGATATTTATATAACGAATTATAAATATTAAATTTTTTGACAATAATCGTGGTGACATCATTATTAACATTTAGAACAATATTGTGTACCTGCACAACTTCTGAATTAATTAGACAATATGAATCTGCTGCTGAGTGAAAATGGGTCGATAACATGAAATTTTTAAGAAAGACCTTTTTATATTGTTTTGTATTAAGGTTATTATCTTGAATAGATGGTCCTAGATTGTGTTCAACTTCATGAATAACATTTGTTTTCTTGATATACTCAAAATTAGAACTTAAAGTTTCATTTTCTTTTATTCCGTTAAAAATTTGTTATAGGGGTTTGTGTGGTGATTTCAACACTTGTTTTACTTTTCCTAAATAATTTTCAAACGGAAAAGCAGAAAAATTGTCCAGAGGTCCATAAATTTTTACATCTTCAGCTAAATGTGTTAAGATGTGCACGTTGTAGACTAAATACTCTTTACCATATAAAATCTCACTATGTTTAATAAATACATTGAGCAAATGTGAGGCCAAGTGGCAACCCAAATTGAATATATGGTTTTCTGAACTGAGAATAACAATTGCACAATGAAGTAATAAAAAATTCTCGTATACTGCAATATCAACAACATTGTACAGAACAAGAGGTCCAAGATAAAATAAAAAGAGTCTATATTCTGTTGCTTTAAATCGTGCCAACTCGGATAACTCTCGGGGTTTTCGGTTAATTTCAACAGGAATAAATGGCTTTAACGCCACCATTTTCTGAGACATCAATTCAACTAATTTATTTTGCAATCTGGTTTTTAAATTACCGCCTACCCAACAATTAAGCAGTTTGTGCATGACTCCGAGTAATACACAGTGCATATAGTCAATCGGGAATCAGAATCGGTGACAGAGCTAAATGATGGTCTTCATCAATTTGTGAGACAAAAGATGCATCCGTTCTCTTAGGTGCAGACAAGCCTCTGAGTACCACTCGCCCATTTATATACCATGTTCTATACATTTATCACATGACGAATAGCCACTATGTGACTTTACACATTTTAAATAGGCACGAGCTGGCGCATCACAACTGAAATTATGAACCTTAACCTGATATCGCTTTCCCTTAAATTCAAAACCAGACAGTAGACAAAGTTCGTTTATAAAGTCTTCCAAAAACAAACCCAATGGTTGGGGTTCCGAAACACCACAAAATATACCGACAGGAAAAGGATCGCATATAAAATTTTTAATAAGCCCCAATATAGGCCAAGACTGATTATTAGAGCTCCGAAATAAGGGCAGTCCATCTATGTTGAAAGACAAATTAAAAACATTTTCATCAAATTTCTTATTGTGCGTTAAATATTGCTTTACAACTTTTAGAATTCCGAAGTGACAGTAGTGACCATTTTCAAGTTTTTTACTCTCGAAATGTACAGGGGTTTAAAGGTTTAAAGGTCTAAAGGTAATTCAGGGTGTAGGGGAGCTCAAATATGGAGCAAATCTGTTACTGCAGAATACGGAACATTGCTATGTTCTTGTGTCCATTGACGCAATTGTAAGCAAAGAGTCTTAAGTTCATTCCACATTTTCTTCAGAATTACTGAAGAAAAACCTGTCTTCGTAAACATCGGGGCTTATAAAAGGATTATTATTAAAATCATCCAAGGATGTGATAATCTCAGCATCATTCAAATTTAATTGATGTTTTTGATTAACAAAATCAATATTTGGTTGTGCGTATGTATGTAGCACTAAAGAATTATTGACATTACTTATAGTAGCAATATTTCGACTAGAGTGTGCAACTTCATCTAATTTAATTTCACGAGCAATATTTTTCATTACAGTTGCTACTCTGCGGTATAACTGTCGCTTTCCTACATAATTTTTTTGTTTATATTTGAGTCTTGCTGCACTAATCATGATGTACTTTAATTATTGGCAAAAATTAGGTAAAGATACATTAATGCTATTTAAAAACTACTGACTTTTGGGATTCTTTGTTTGTTCCTTCTTTGTTCTCTGCGGGGCGTGCTTTAACCAAGTCTTAATGTTGTCATTAATTGCGTTTTCCATGGTATTGGGCAAAATGGACTGAACAGCACCTATAAGAAAATAAATAAATAAATAAGACGTTGACGATGACAAAAATACGTTAGCTATGTTTTCGTGTTCAGCTTGTGGATCCTATCCTGCACTGATGAAGCAACAAGCATAAGCTAGCCTGTAAGTGGAGCTTCATGCTGAATACAAAACATAGCCACTAATTTTTAACCGTTAGCACCTATAATATTATTTATTGATTTATTGAGTCATTTATTCGAACAAAACAGGTGGGTGATTTCAACCTATAGTTCAATAAAAAAGCATTACAATTAAGGTTAAAGCAACCAAAGTATAAATTCTAAATTAGTAACTTTATAAATGTTAAAAAATAAGGACTTACGCAAAACGACAGTCTTTAGGTTTAATTCAGAAAAGGCTTTTTTTCCACTTCGAGTACCCAAAAAGTTAAATTCTGTAGCCAAGGTGTTGGTCATCAGATTCTTCAAAATCGTATTAGTTTTCGTTGTTATTTCTCGCCCCCCCTAAGTTGAAAAATATGAATACTGAAATTACAAAGATTAATTAGGCTAATATAATTATATTATTGCTTTTGCGCTTTTTACCACAGCAGTCAAGTTTTCTTTCTTGGTTAAATACTGTTCGATTTTTATGACATCACTAGCATCTTTTAATGGAAAATTAAACGGAAGATCTTCAGGTAATTAAAAAATTGTTGAACCAGAGTTCTGATTATTTTGAAGTAATTTTATTATTTGGCTATTTTGCTCCTTTAAGTAAACCATACAAGCCAATATTTTTTTTGTAGTAGTATCTGAAATGTCATATTAATGTAACTGATGCTAGTTATTACGTTTGTGCAATTAATATATACCATCTTCTCCTGATGGCTGGCTTGAACTCTCGTTTGAAGCTGTAGTACGAATACTGATGCTACTACTGGAACTCGGTACACCACTATCACGTAGATTATGAACAACTTCAGGTGATACTGATTTTTCTACAGATTAAACAAAATATAGTACAAAAGAGAGCTAGGTGTTTTATATTAGTTTAACTTCTTACCTGATGATTTTGAATTGTTTAGTTTAATTCTTGGGGGTCTTTGTAAGGAACTTAGTGGAGTAGTGTCCTCATCGTCACTCGCAGAGTCTTCAAAAAGTTTTCGAGGGGGCTTGCGTATCCTTTTTGTTGGCAAAACAACATCATCTACTTCACTCTGTAGATCTGATGTAAATTCAGCTCTTTTATTTTTTTTGTTGCTATTGTATAATTGTCTAAAAAAAGAACGATATACATAAATTACTTTAATAGGTAGGCAAAATACTTACCAGTTTCAAACCCACCACCATCCTCAGAAAATTCAACATCTATCTATGACAAAACGAACAAAACCAGATAATGTATGCTGATAAAAGAAATACATCAAAGTAGTATAATACCTTTAATCTTTATTAGTAAAATGAAATCCAGAGCAACAGTTTTCTAACCTCAACATATTTTAATGACATGCATCTTTATAAATTACTATACCAAGTTGATATAATATTGCCCGTAAAACCAGTATTTACGTTCTTACCTTAGTTAGTGAATGAAGAAAGATACGCAGTAAAAGTCACAATTTCACCAGTTATTAACACTTTTGGCGGGAATGAAAAACGTGTTGTGTTGGACCCAATTAAAATTTATTAATAAATGCGTTGAAAGTGAAACGCCACCGCCACAAAAAGCCGAACCTGCCCGCATTAGCGCTCGAAGTCGGTCGGAGGATGAATCGTACGCTAGTGTTCTGCGATTGGATAATTGCGTCGCTCTGTATGCCGCTAAATTTGAAATGCCGAAGACACTACTATCAATAGAAAAAGTTAATAATGTTTATAGTAAATTCTAATGTTTTGAATTTGAATGTGTGTTATGCGTGAATCATGTAAAATAAAAATATAAATAATAGTCAAATAAATTTATTAATTATAAAAATACTGAATAAAACTGTTTTTTTCCTGCTATAATGTTTGTAACTTGATAGTGAATTGTTTTAGTCTTTTTTTATTTATAAAAATGCCTAGTTTTTGACGTGTAATTTACGTTAATTTATGACGTCAGAAAGTTGGTCTTATTCATGACGTCATTATTACGTCAATTTTTTTACCAAATGAGGTGCTAGACCAGAAATCACCAAATATTGACGTCATATTCACGTGACCATGTTGGCTGGGTTCGGTCATGACCTGCTCTGAAAGATGTTTTTTACGATCATCCGGTATTTGGATACATAAAACTTTAATCTGTAAAAAAATATGCACCCCTGCCATGTTTTGAATTCCAAGCGATAAGAAATCTGTAATGAACATTCTGAAAATCGTATCCATGCATGTAGAATGGATAATCCAAATAAAAAAAAAATCAGGCCTAATATCTTTTACTTTTTCGATATTATTTTCATTTCTTTCGGGGAGCATCCACAAATGTAACACTTTTGACCAGATGTATTAGTCACCGAATTGCATACTTTAAATAGAAAAGCCTCATTGTTATGAAATATTGATTATATAATGAAAGGAATTTAGATTCACCTGTCCACCGACCATTGAAAAAATTAATGTATGTTTTATTTGGATAGGGTTAACGGACAAGGAACCAAACACCAAATAGTGATTTTGAGATAACAAGGCAAAGTTGGTTTTAGATAAAACAAGCAGGATTTGGGTATTAAAGTGCTAAAATTCACTTTTTATAAATTCAAAGGTCCTCTATTCTATTATTGTTAAAAGAAAAATCTATTATGTATGCAAAATATGTTTTTATTTTAGTAAATGGCGTTTGGTTCTACATAAAAGTAAACTAATTCTAATATTTTGTTAATTTAGAAAGAACCAAATGCCTGGTTCCTACTTACATATCTTTTTAAGTACTTATAGAAAATAACTAATAAAGAACCAGCTAACGAATCTAACCCACCTTGAGTGTTAAAAAGGAAAACGTAATTTGGCGTTTGGTTCTTTCTTTGTTAACAAAATTAACACTTTTTTGTTAAACAAGTTGGATAAAAAAATTAAATGAATAGGTAATGTAAAAAATACAGAAAAGAAGCTAATCATCCTCTGGTTCGATTTCGAAATCCAGTTCACCAACATCGTACCCATCAATATCATCGACGATATTTTTATCTATTAATGTTTTGTAGTAATCTTGATTAAGATCTTCTACTAATCCCATTAATTCTTTTATGTTTTGTAGTTTTCCGTTTGAAATTTTTTTACCATTTGGCCACAATAATGGTAATGGTTCAGCAAAGTATAGTGGTCTTTTTCCTTTCTTTTTGCCCTTTGTGTTAACTTCAACGCGTACTTCTTCAGGAGAAAACGATTTCTTGAAAAAAATACTATACGGTAAACTTTTCTGTAACGCAAGCTCTCTAGTAGCCAACCAACCCACTTTTATGCCTTCTACGTCTACTTTTCTGTTTACAATAATTTCCTCTAATAGTGCAGAACTAAAAAAATTTCTATCTGCATTTCATGCACGACAAGGGGATTCTTTTTCCTTGCTATTTTCATCACTTCCCGATATTCTTCCGGACTCAAAATTTTTTGATGGTATTTCAAAGCCTTTTCAATGTCGCCAAAATCTTTATCATTTAGTCCAGGAGGCAGTGAATTTTTTTGGACCTTATTTTAGCAGTCAGCAAACATCGATAGAATTGTTCAGTTAGTAATTCTGAGCAATATTTTCTATATGGATAGGGGGGGGGGGGGGTTCTGATGGGTTGAGGCGGAAAATGCGTCAGAAGACACAAATGCTCTGCACTTTATTTTCCACTGATGAAAATGGTTTTAGTAGTAAGGGGTATACTAAAGTTAAGTAAAGAAAAACAGTCTGTCTAATCTGTAAACATGGCAAATGTGTCTGGCAGGTGAAAAACTGAAAATTTTGTTTTAAAATAATTTCCCTTATTTTGGCAGTTCTGAAAAAAGCCTTGCCAGACTCGTCTAATGCTCGTCAGGCGCGCTCAATTCGGCACGTTCGATTATGCAGACGATTGGTGTTGTATGTACATGTTCTTTTATAAATAAGAGCATTAAAAAAGCAATTGCACTCTGTATGGAGTACATAATTATGTTTCAGTAGCTCGAAAAATATTTTATTTATGAAGTCTTAATTTTAATGAAAGTCATAGAAAGTTCTGAATCACATTGTGCCAGATTTGCAAGGTCTATAAATGTTTTCTGGTATACTTCACAGCCTTGTAAGATCGATAATGGCCGTTTTTTGCCTTTTCTGAAAAAAGCCGAATTAAAATCACACCCAGTTAAGGCGTGAAAACCTGGCAATGAACTGCACAAACTTTTTCCCCAAGATTCGTATATTTTTGTTACGTCGATATACCGTTGTGCATTTCCCACACCAACCTCCAGCGGCACATGCCGCTGTTCCCCTCTCTCGTTTGACTGCCTGTCTTGTAGGACTTAGAGAGTCTGGCGAGGCTTTCGTAATTGTAAATAACAACAGCCAGACTTGTTTTTTCCATGGAATTATAGTATAATCTGACATGTTAAAAATTTTCAGAACTGGGAAGATAAAAGCAATAATTTTCTATTTAGGCAATTTTGAAAATGCCGCCAGACGACTCATTTGCCAATTTCGTAAATCAGCCAGACTTATTTTTAATTATAGTTTATGATAGTATCAATTCATACGTTAAATTTCAAGCATGTAAAAATAAGGGTTAGAGATCCGAAAAATCGGTCAAATTTTCCGATCCGCAACTTTTCAACCAGACTTACTTTCCACAGCTTGAGATAAGCCAGATTGTAAATGTAAAAGATTTATAACGGGGAAAATAAGTCGACTCATCTATTTTTTTTATCTTTGGAACCCATCGGAAAATTTTTGCCAGACTCAAAAATTCTTGATTAGTATCACCAATAGACCAAACTAATAGATATACACCGACTGGGAAAATAAGGTCCAAAAAAATTCACTGCCTCCTGGACTAATTGGGCAAGTAGCTATGACCGGACACTAAAAATCGTAAGCGAATTTTTTCAAGAGATGGGTGATTATGTAACAGTCTCTTCATAAGAAGTGTAACTTTTATATTCCTGTTTTGGCCACCACAGGAATCTGACTAAAGGTTTAATTCTTTTATGTTTTTTCCGACGTAGTTGTCTACATATTTCATCAAGCATGATGCAACCTCTTGAGATCGTCGACTAGCTATACCTTCCGCTCAAGTAAAACAGTGCCCTTTGTTCGATTTTCCTGAATGTATCCCCATGTTGTATAGCCATAACTGGCGTTTGTAAAAAACTATACCAGTTGGCAATCTAGGAAGAGGTAATGTTTTCTCGAGGTCGAATGTAAGTGATTCTATGTGGTCTTGTGTTTTTGCATCTTCAAAGTCCTTTTTGAGCTGATTTCGTGCATCTTCAGCTGCCTTTTGATGTTCAGATCTTATTTGCACATATTTAAATTTTCCTTCTTCACTTTTTGCATTTGAAATTTTAAGGGTTTACGAGTCACAGGTATAACATGTGTCTTTCTTCAAAAGGTTTCGGGTTATATTAAATTTGGTATAAAAAATATGTTTGTATAGAAATGCTTACAGGATTGTCCACTTCACTTTTATATTGCGTTAACATTTTTTCCATGGTCATGTCTGGTGTGAAAAACTTTTTTTATCTGTCTGATTTCTCCTATAATGTTATACGTACGTGGGAATTCTAGAAATCTACGTAATAATCTCTTCGTAACGTTCCTGGGAGATCTTTTTTCTTTGGTTATGCTTTCCTCGTTTATCTGCAATAGTTAAGTTCCGCGATTTTTTCACTGCTGTATTTACTCGTTTTGTTGAAATGTTTAAGGTATTTGTAAAAGTGTTCCTGCAGACGACTGTGTTATTTATAAAATAAATTCTTGTAAAATTTCTGGTAGTAGATAAAGCAACCCGTTTACGCTTAACCTTCTGTTCCTTAACAAGAGAACAAAAATTGCATTTTGACGTTCATATGCACCAGCAGCCCAAAACGTATCAAATAGGGTCTTGCGAACATGAACGGGAACCTTTTCATAACAGTGTCCGGAACATGAACACTGATAATCAATAAATTCTTTGGCTTGGACTAAGTTTCCTCTTTTGGCTACATATTGCTTATTGGAATTTTTCAATGACTTCCTCGTCTTGTCGGTTTGTTCAGGATATATTCTTTTTCTACCTCTTTTAGGACGACCTTTATAAAATTCAGTATCTTCTTCAAGTTCTTCATCTTCTGGATCGCTTTCTGAAGAAGCTCCTGTGCCCGCTGTCCATATTTCCTCGCTTTGCTTATCACTTTCAACGTCGTCTTCGTGTTGCTGATTTTCCTGATCTATTTGGTCAACTTCCGGAATGTCGCTAATTTCTCTTTCTTTATCAAATGAATTCAAAATGCCAAATGTTTCTACAGTTTCTATACGATCGTTGCATGTAATCTCTTCTTTGTTTTCGTCATTCTGTTTATTACTTTGTTCACCATTATGATTGATTTGTTTTTCAAGGTTTTTATTGTATGAACTTTCGGTAAAATTTTTAATGAAATTGTTAGTTTCAGAAGAAAAAAGTATTTTCTTGAAACTGGTCCACATCTGAAACTTGCTTATGGCAAATGGATAAATTTTCGGTATTAATACTTATTGGCGACGAGATGTTTTGTTCCTGAGAAGAAAGAATCGATTCAAAATCTAATAATAAATTATTGATGAATAAACAAAAAAAACAAAATAAATTAATAAAAATCTTGTAGTATCCATAAAAATACATTCTTTTGAAAAATGGAATATTTGTGTTACAGAAAAAAGATCCAAGCGACTAAATTTGGAACCAAACGACCGTTTATGTTAAAAACACGTTTACTTAAAAAGAACCAGGAAAAAGTATTTATAATGACAAAAGCGAAAATAAATTAATTACCTTTCCCAAAACTGCTCTGTGTTGATTATCAACCATTTGCATAATGAGTTTAGTTCGGCTATTCATTGTAACTTTAATGTAGCTTTAAAAAACTTATTTTATCACTACGCAACTTCCTCGGTTCCTTCTACACTACTGAAAATGCTAAATAACTGTCAATAGGTTTTTAATTTGCTCGCTAGAGTGCGCAAACTCTAGTATACTGCATGAAAATCTTATAAGTTGTAGGCGCCATCTATTAAACGTTTGTTGCACAAATCTCATTTTTTAATAATTGGCGCTTGGTTCTTTGTTCGTTAACCCTATCCATTTATATATCTAGGTTGTTGTAATTAATAGTCGAAGCAGATACATTTTATATTTGCTCTTTAATAGCATTCACTTCTTGCACTGTATTTTCAGCAGTTTCTTTTTTGAATGCAAACTTCAACGACGGACAAAATCTAGTTGAAGACGGACAAGGATTCTGCCAAAGGATAATCTTTTCTCTGCCATTTCCTTTTGAACGATGCAGAAGAGAAAGAGGTTACTGTCCATTGTCGAAGTGTAAGAACGAAATTTTTGCTTATATTGAGGTTGCCCGCTGCTACCGTCACATCCCCATTTATAAATTACTTCAAAATTTGTCATATTCGTATCTATACTGTTTGCTGTAGGAAGTTGAAGTATACGCTTTACGGTGTGATTAAGAAGGTCTTGGGGAGTCTTAAGGAGTGGTCTCGGCATTAAATTGTACAAATGTGCTAAGAGCTTGTTTGGTTTTACACCACTTGTTTGTTAGTGCGATCGAAAATTTTGATATTTCAAACATTAATTTTTCAGTGTATTCGCGGTCCCACTATCGGTTTCGACTTTCATGTTTTTATAAAATTTGCGGTAAATAGCGCCTCGATTCAATACTTTGAGATTTTAAAGTGCCTTTATTCCACAATAATTCAAACGATTCATAAGTCTAATTTACTTTTTCGGTAACCCCCTTTTCACTGCTACCGCTAGCTGGAAAAAATGATTTGTCTTTGCAGTAGCAAGTGGTGGCAAAAAAATTATCTAGTCGAAAAGCTAAGATTTTGTACCCTAAAAAACATGTTTCAGGTTGGCGCTAAAATGAATTAACACATTGACGGACAGTCTGAGATTCAATAACGTTCACAGATAGTCAGTACGATTTTGAAGCTGTTTTTGATTCTTTTGATGCCATATTTTTAGAGGGTAATAATCTAGTCTTTATACACAAGTACAAGCAAAAAAATGGTCGACTGCTATAGCCGGCGTGCGCCCCAAGACAGAAAATATTTGCATGGCCGGACGCAACTGCTACAGCAGTCAGGAATATTACCGGTTAAGAAAAAAAAAGAGTAACTTAAAATTTTTATTGATGAAATAAAATACAATATAGGCAACATATACATAGTTATTTGGTTATTTTGTTTTCTAGGTGCCTTTTTTCAAAACATGGACCAGCACAGAGTGTTGGTTTATCCATACAAGTTTTGCATCGTAAATCTGTTTCTTTTCTTTGCTTGCAACGTAAATAGTAGGCCTTTCGGGGGGTAATTGTCAGGTCGAGGGATATATTTCTGCGCGAACTCTTGCTGCGGTACCTATTGGGGGAGCATTCATCAAATGACGAGCATCTTTGACTTTCAAGTCAATACGTAATAAACATTTTATCAATGTTTCTCTGAAATTGATAAATTTCACATTTTTGTTAGTGACTTGCTTGAAGATAAAATACGAATTCCAAATGCATATGTCGAGAAAGTGAAAAACTACTTTTTTTATACCAGAATAACGTTTTTCTCGGACTCGAATAATACGACATCATTTGGTCTGCTCTATCTATTCCTGACATAAATTTGTTATATTCAACAACTTCAATAATAGGCTTGACCGCTGTTTTTCCATATCGATTTTGGGTTTCCATTAAAGCAGGGTGGTGGGCAGTTATGATAACCAATACGTCTCGCTTGTCTTTCCATTTAGACACGTAGACTTTTTTCTGGCGCTTCCAAATATGGTAAGTTTCTTTTTTACGATCAATACTGGATTTCCTTTTCTATTGGAGCGTAAGGTTCCAGTTAGGTGAGTATGGCTTCGCAACAATCGATTTGCAAGGGTTAAACTATTATAGTAGTTATCCATGAACAAGCGGGGTCCCCGATTCAAATACGGTTTCATTAATCTCATAACAAGAGCACCGGTTTTTGAATCATTTACGACTATAGCCTCTTCACCCTGTCCTTCATAAATTTCAACGTTAAAGACATACCCTCTTGGTGAGCAGAGCTCATAGAACTTGATGCCATATTTTGTTTTTTTATTCTTTATGTAAGTACGGAAAGATAGTCGACCTCTAAACAGTAACAAGAACTCATCAAGGGAAAGTTCTTTTTCTGGTGAGTATGCTTCTTGAAATTTTCGATTACAAATATTTATCAACACTCGTATTTTTTCTAATCTATCTGTATTGTCAGCTGCTTGCTTCCCGCTATGAACAGAGAAACAGCGTAAGATCTGTTCAAAACGGCGTCCTGACATTATTAGTGAAACAAGTGCATGCTAATATAAAGGATCTGAACTGAACAGGTTTCTTATATTGGGAGTTTTACATTTGGAACGTATCTATCATCCGTACCTGCTCCAGATCGCATTGATTTCTTAATCTTTATAACTTCCTGGTTATAGGTGCATTTAAATTTTTAATCTTCTGTCTAAATTCAGTCACACCAAAGCCATTTTCCCCCAACTTTTCCACAATGTCACTTTCCGCAGCCAGTCTCATGTTTTTATTTCTGTACGAATTGCTACTTAAATTCCATAAACATTAGTTTTCACTATATAAAGTTACGAGTTGAAGGGTTTCATCCTCCGTAAACTTCAACATGTTTGTTAAATATTAATAAAATTATTACAAAATAATGATATCACAAAGGAAAGGCACAACAAATATCTTGCGCAACGTGTTGGACTCAACTGAGCTCTACCAGTCACTCTACTCTACTGAAGAAAGTTGAGTTTACACGGGTATAGTGGGGAGGCTAGACGAGTTTTTCGAGGTAGAGGGGGTAAGTAGAGTAGAGCTACTTTGCCACATGTGCGATAGTAGTTACTCTACCAGAAACAAGTCACTCTACTGCAAACTCTACTCTACTGAGATTTTTTGACGGGTTTCTACGGGTAGAGTTACTCTACTCTACCAAGTACTCTCCTAAATACTATACCCGTGTAAACCCCGCTTTAGAAATAAACAGAAAAATGGCGGGACGAATACGAATCAAGAGCGACCAAATGTCAAATGTTATCGGTGTAAACAGTTTGGGCATTTTAAAAACAAATGTCCAAATAACTCAAGTGATCAAACTGGTAGAAATAATGTTTAGAAACAAAATGCTTTTAATGCAGTATTTTTAAGTAGTCAGTTTCACAACACCGATTGGTATATTGATTCAGGAGCCAGTGTACATTTAACTGCAAGAAAGGATTGGCTACAAAATTTGCATCAAAAACCGGAAATTTCAGAAATAATGGTAGAAAATACAGCAACACTTCCAGTACTGTTTGCAGGAGAAACTAATATTACTGAGGTTGGCAGGCAGAAACATAACATCAAAATTCAGGAGGTTTTATTCGTACCAGAACTGACAACAAATCTGCTAAGTGTAAGTCAGATCATTAAAAATGGCAACAGCGTATGTTTTGATAAAAATTGTTGTAAGATTTACAACAAACAAAACCTTTTGGTTGCGGTGGCAGATTTAGTTGAAAATGTATACAGATTAAACATTAAGAAATCACAGAAATGTTTGTTAGTAACTTAGTAGATAAAGTTGGGGAGTTCTGGAACAAGGTCATTACCCCCCCCCCCCCACCACTTGGCCTTGAACATCAAGGTCACTGTTCAAGGTCACTACAATTTCAAGGTCAGTACAATTTCAAGGTCACTATAATTTCAAGGTCATTACTCCCCCCACCACTTGGCCTTGAACATCAAGGTCACTACAATTTCAAGGTCACTATAATTTCAAGGTCATTACTCCTCCACCAGTTGGCCTTGAACATCAAGGCCACTGTTCAAGGTCACTACAATTTCAAGGTCACTATAATTTCAAGGTCAACTCCCCCCACCACTTTATTTCAAGGCCAAGGTCATGTAAAGTAAAATGAAAGAATCAACATATGTGTAAATTCATTTATTTACAAACAATAATATAATAATGGATTTACAAAATTACAACATAAAATGTATGACTAACGTATGGTATTATAATTAATCGACCAATATATGAAGAAGTATGCAATAGACATAGACAATACAATTAATAAAACTAAACCGAGGATAACTGTAGTTATACAACAGTAATTGTTCTGATCAGCAATAAATGTTTTTTGCAGCACATCTGTTTTTTTGGACTTAAGCAGAATACTTTGCCAATTAGTATCTGCGGCGTATGCGGTATAGTGGAATTTAATCTTGAATGTTAAAACACCATTATCGGTAAAATTTCGCACCGGTATTTTAAATACAGGAATCCCCGCCACAACTGCACTATCCATATTATGCCAAGTCGTACTGTTAACAACACTGCGAGCGTAGGTAATAGATGCGTTTCTACAATTAGGCGGTTCAGCAACGAACAGAATTCCATCGTAAAAAGCTGCGAGAGCGACTATAAATTTTATAGGTAGCATGTTGATGGGATGCCAGTTCAATGTAGAATGAGGAAGTGCTCTGGTAATAATAGCTTTTTCTTATTTATCCACACACCCCTCTTCAGTTTCAGCTTCATTTTCAATTTTCAACTTGTTAAACCTCTCAAATGTTTCAACGCGCAATTTTAAATTATGCAGTGCGGGAAATCGTTCCAAGGTAATGAACTGGTACGGATTCTTTGTGTAGAGAGTGTTGGCGTCATAGCAAAAGAAACCGGACTCAGCTCGAAAAAAGTTACCTAAGGCGGTGTTTAATGGATGAATAATATTGGGGAACGCAAAGCTCAATTCCGGATTTATAGTTGGCAGCTCATTAAAATTATTAAACTGAGTTTCCGCATTGTCAAGCACATGATAAATATCTTCATCTGCGACGTACAGGAATAACATGTTGACGATTCAAGTGCTCGACGAAAACTAAGGCTATTCAACCTTGTAGCAAACTATACTGGAGCCGCCCCCAGCCAACCCAAGGAAAAATAATTGGGGGAGTGCAAAGATATTCGGGGGCTGATTGTAGAAGTTGCAGGTGCCCCCAACCCGGTTCAGTTTAACCCAATTGGGGCGGCGGAAATGTGTGGAGGTGGTGAAAAATGGGTGAAGGAGCGGTCTGATCGAAGTTTTAAAACGCTGCCCCCCCAACCCCTATAATCCCCCCCCCCTCCTCCCGCCCACTTACCCCCACCCTTACCCCGATAAAAACACCCCACCACCCCCCTGCCCCAAAACCAAAAATGACGCACATGAAATTTTTTTTTTTTAATTTTTATTTTTTTTTGCCCTGGGCTACAAAACCAAAAATGACGCACATGAAACTTGGTTTTTTTTACCAAAAATGACGCACATGAAACTTGGTTTTGTTTTTTTGCCCCGGGCTACAAAACAAAAACTGTCGCACATGAAACTTTTTTTATTTGTTTATTATTTTGTTCTTTTTTTCCGTTCGCTGATGTTTAATATAATCCGAGGTCAACCACTGTCTGGAGCCCAATCGACCACATTTTTTCCGTTTATTGGTTCTTAGTATCACCCGAGGTCAACCGCTGTCTGGAGTCAAATTATTCACCGTGCAAAACTCGACTTAAAGAACACCTACTGGCCCCAGTTCTGTTCGAGCTTTAGTGTCAACATGTTGTTCTTTTACCATCCCAATCACGGCGTCTTCCTGTCGAGTGAATCTGACCGGAACATGTATCAGTACGGCATTTTGCCTAGAATGGATCCTGAGGTGGGAATTGTTGTAGATGAGTTCTCGCAGCCACTCCGGGAATACCTGGAGAACTTCTTCCACGGAGCTGCAGGATTCCTGCAGTACGACCGAGCTCTGAACGCGGGGACTCCGCTGGACGAGGTCTACAACAAGGTTCAGGATTTGTTCGACGCAGAAACAGTTGAACTACAACTTGAGGAGCGGGGTGATGAAGAGGTAGAAGAATAGACATCAATTATTATTTATGTTGTGTATATTTTTTTTATATTTATTAATAAACTTAGCATTAAGTTTCATAAAATTTTTAAGTGTGTGCAAGCACAATATTATATTTCAATAACATGTCATTTTATTTATAAAGGTTAGAATCAATACCAACCACCCCAAGTTTTTCTAAATGCTTTACAAAAAACAAGTTACCATCGTTACACTTATCAAAGTATGCGTTATAAGCTGTGGCGCCATCTAATATGCAATTGTCAATAGTTGCTTTGTAGAAGTGAGTGTTGTCAAATTTAGCATAAGGTAGGTAGCAGTTTTCCAGACAACAATCACCTTCGTCCACTACACCGCAGCACATGTTGACAAACAGCCTATCGTCGCACGCACCACACTTGTCGATGTTTACACAGTCCTTAGAATGTCCAATATCTCTAAAGGATATGTAACCCTTCGTAAGCCACTTTTGCAGAAACTCATTTGACAAATAGTATTCTTTGTGATCGTCGGCTACAACATACCAATAAGACATAAAATCTTCATAGCTCCAGTCAGGCCTAACGATGCCGGCATTCTTTAATTGTTGAGGTGTGCGGTTTTTCTCAGGTGTTCGTAGTAATTCGAAGAAGGTATTCTTATTCTCAAGGGTTAAGCGCCGGATGTTTAATCGTTTTGCGGGATTTTCCTTTAACAACCGAACATCAAACCACTCGGCCAACCTATTACCGACGGACAGCATTTTGTCAACGCAATGACAGCAAAATCTTATGAATCCCCCTTATAAACAACTTTTCCAAAACTCCGGAGGCGTGGTCGGGGTTCTGCGGTGTTTTACATTTCTGCCAACCATACATTTAATGCTCAGCATCATTCAGGACGACCTTGACAATGTTAGACCCACTTTCTAAGTTATAGAAAGTTGCTCAAGGTCAGCCTGATTATTACTCCAAACTTTGATGTCAAGGCCACCCCCACTACTACCCCACTACTACTTAACCTTGATATCAAGGCCAACAGAGTGGGGATGAAAGTATAGTACCCCGACAAACCGGAGGAGCGTCACTTCACGTTTCGATCGCGAAGAATATGGTTGGTGCTTCTGTGTTACTGTGTGTGGTGTCTGTGGTGGTGCGCTGTTGAAGGGGGCGAAAGGTTCGAAGCTGTCGCTCACGAAGGCTGGAAGAGGGAACGTTAAACTCTGTGTCTGCCCAAAGCCGAACTCCTCCGGCAAGGTGGTTAAACCATTATCCAAAACTAATAAAATTAAAGTTTTGCACAATGTTACAATTAAACCTGCACGCCCGGCACGCCCGGAATATGAAAACATTTCCGACGGGGAGGAGGACTTTGTTGTAAATAAGAAGGACGTGTCGGGCGGCAGTCTTCTACGAAAACATCTAACAAGTAAAAATCCGCGGAAACAACCTAAATTTTATTTCAAAAAATTTATCGAGCAACACACTAAAACGGGTGTTGGGGCAGTAAAAGAGGATTGCCCTTTTAAGATTGCTGAAATAACTGCAACCAGCACCCAAAAATCTCAAAATTTTGATAGCAAAATTATAAATAAATTATCTACCCAAACTTTAAGAGAGGAGCTTCAGACACAAAACAGCAATTCAGGTCCAAAAAGTGTTTTGCAAAATTTGAATGCCATACGGTTGGCGGAATTCGATTTGGATACTGGTGCAGCAGAGTTTAATGATCCTGCTTGGAACGACATCGATGAGTTGTTAGCAAACATTGATGTGCCTTCTGGTCGAAACTCCGACCTCAATACTCCCCAATTTGCGGCAACTTCAATTACCCCCGCGTATAGCATCATAACAATTGACGATAGTGTAGCCTCAGCATCGTCCAATAATGTAGCCCCCCCTACCTTACAGTGCGGTGCTGAGGCTATAAAACCGTCGGGTGGGGCACAGGTTGCGCCGCCGCATTTTTTCGCGGAAGTAATTGTGAAGGAGATGGTGGTTGATGTGGAACCTGCCATTCCAACTGCAGCGCCATCTTTACAAGTGGGTGATGGTGCGATGCGTCAGCAGTCGCAATGTTTGTCACAGGGTGGTGACAAACATGACGAAGATGATGATGATGTTGCACCATCACAAAACAATATTACGAGGGCAGAGAGAGAGATGGACCTGCTGGCAGCCAGAGTAAATCGCTGAAATGTTCTGAAAGCCGAAATTGCTTCGTTGCAAAACACCCTCGTCGCATTGCACGAAAAAGAAATCGACTTTCAGAAAACCATCTCCGAGTTGATCGGTAAGATCGGTAGCGGCCACAGCAAGGTTTTGCAGGCAATATCAAATTGCGAGCGGTCCAAAGAGGCGCTCGTAAAGTAGAAATGTGAAGTGTTGGAGGAGATTGGTGAGAAAGCAAAATTACTTCGGGTGCTGGCAGGTGTGTAAATGTAGGTAGTCTTACTAACTAAATGTGGCCAGTAACAAATAACCTAATCCCCATCCCCTCCAGGCTGGTGTTGCTCAACGTCCCCGTCGTACCAGCTGGATGCCCTTACCGAGTTTAGTTGCATAAATATACTCGGTGTGGGTTGCTAGGAGCAGTATATTTATAATTCCCAAAGCGATTATAGGTGCCGCATTAGTATGTTCAGGTGCGACGGATGTATGACACGCTTCACCAGGAAGTATAATTTGGACCGCCATCAAAGACAGACTTGCCGCCCATCTAGCAGCGGTAAGTGCATTTGTAAGTGAATTTAGGATTTGCTAAAATAATTCTTACTACTTTTAGGAATGAGGATTGCGCCGAAAACTGCTGCTGCTGCTGCTGCAGCCGAACACCCCCCCGCTAAAAGAGTGAAGCGCAATGCCTCTAATGGTTAGGTATATCCCGACGATTCAAATGGTCATTTAAAATTTGCAACCTATTGTTTGCAGAACCCTGCCCGACGCGATACTGTGATGTGTGTGACGAAAACGTTTCGCGAACCGCCTACATCGGTCATTTGCGGAGCAATCGTCACACTACGCGATCAGGCATTCCCACGTTGGAGGAAGGGGTGGTAGCCCTACGATCAGCCTTCAAGTCTCGCATTATCAGTTATCGAGTGACTTCGGTAAATTATCATGTAAATGTCGCTGAATTTATGAATGAGTTGAAAATCAAAATTGTACCTCTAATCGAAAGAAAACTGATGGAATTTAAGTGTGTTAAGTGTCATTTGGAACTGTTTGGATATTTTATTTTGGAATCTAAAGATTTGGAAGATATAAAATCGTTTAACACCGTTAATGAAATTACAACTTTTGGAAACGACTTGAGCCAACTATATGATAATTTTACTGGAGTACTGGACGAAAAGGTGTCCGAATTTCAGGAGCGGTAGTCGGATAAAATTAACATTGGTGATCCCCCCGTTTTACCATATTAACGCAATTTATTTTGTTTTTGCAGGTTGGACTTTGAAGCAACTGTTGTATGTGTATGTCAATATTAACAGGTACAATCCGCTTCGAGCCTCCTCGTACATTCCGCTCCCGCGAGAGATTCAGCGCAAGAAAGCCGTTGTGAATGTCCAAAACAAAGATGAGTTCTGCTTCGGTTGGGCGGTGACTTCGGGTATTGTGGAACCTGTGGGACCGTCTAACCGAACCAGCTCCTACCCCGATTGTCGTCAATTTCTGACATTCAAAGACATTCAATTTCCGGTAAGGCTGCGCGATGTTTCTAAATTCGAAAAGTATAATCCGCAACTTTCTGTTAATGTGTACGGTATGGAAGAAGTATTGGTTGACAACGTTATGAAATATGAAATTGTAGGACCTCTGTACTACTCCCCTCATAAGAATCGCGCGCATGTAAATTTATTACTTATAACTGATAGGGAGGGTAATAATCACTACTGTTACATTCATGATTTGTCGCGATTGGTGTCCCAACAAATAACTGCTAAAAATGGCGCAAAACATTTTTGCGATGGTTGCTTGCATTACTTCCGCTCCAAACATCAATTGGAAAATCATTGTCGTTTTGACTGTAATCACGTGTACACAAAATTACCCTCTACAGATTTTGTAACGGATCGCCTTGGTCGACGTAGACCGCAGAATATTCTTAAATTCGAAAACTATCACAAACAGATGACAGTTCCTTTTGTAATTTATGCCGATTTTGAAACCTGTTGCGGCAGCGGAGCCAAATCCTGAAAAGACATTTACGGTTACGACGTGTGAACACCAGCCACATTCCTTTGCATACTTCATTAAGTGTTCGTATGACGACAGTCTTTCAAAATTCGAAATTTATCGTGGTGAAAACACTGTTGAGGTGTTTATGGAGCGTTTGGAAAGGGACGTTCGAAATTTATATTCCAACCATTTAAAGCACGTTGTACCGATGAAGCTTTTGACTGCGCGAGAAATTCAAAATTATGTCAACGCCGTTTCCTGTCATATATGCGATCAACCTTTTGGAGACGGCGGTGACATTAAGGTTAGGGACCACGACCACTTGACCGGAGACTATCGGGGAGCCGCCCAATCCATTTGCAATGTAAATTACAATATTCCAAATTTTATCCCAATTTTTTTTCATAATTTAAATTACGATTCGCACCTTTTTGTGAAACAGTTGGCATTAAAGAAGGAAGAAATCGACGTTATTCCTCAGAATAAGGAGAAATACATATCGTTTGGTAAACGTCTTTTGGTTGATGAAGTTACTAGTAATAATGGAAAAAAATACAAAATTTTTGTAAGTATGAGATTCGTGGACAGCTTTCGCTTTATGACTTCTTCTTTGGCAAAATTGGCAAAGAATTTGTCTACAGACAAGTGTGTAGAAATTCAAAAACGATTTGGTCATGGCGCCGAGTTTGAACTAATGAGACAAAAGGGTTTGTTTCCATACTCATACGTCGATTCCTTTTCTAAATTAGATCTCCCGTCTTTACCCACCATGGAACAATTTTACGATCCATTGAACGATGAGCACATAACGCAGACAGATTACGATCGAGCTGTTGACGTGTGGCAAACGTTTCAATGCAAAACTTTGGGCGACTACTCTGATGTCTACCTGACATCTGACGTATTAATTTTGACCGACGTCTTTGAAAACTTTCGAACTCTATGCTTGAAGCACTATAAATTGGACCCGACGCATTATTACACATCGCCCGGTTTAAGTTGGGACGCTATGCTTAAACACAGCGGTGTAGAGTTGGAACTGTTGACTGACATGGATATGCTCCATTTTGTTAAAAAGGGTATTCGCGGGGGGGTGAGTACGTGTGTGAGTAGAAAGGCTGTTGCCAACAACGAATTTATCGGTAATGTCGATCCCGCTAAACCCACCTCTTTTATTATGTATTTAGATGCAACCAATCTCTATGGCTACGCAATGCGTCAGTGTTTGCCGTGGGGTAATTTGGTTTGGCTGACCGACGAGGACATTGAGCGCTTTAACGTTTTCGACGTTTTCGACGAGTCAGATACGGGTTACATGTTGGAAGTAGATTTGCATTACCCGCAAGATTTACACGATGACCACAACGAGTTGCCATTTTGTCCCGAACTCATTGTTCCTCCGAATGGGAAATTTAAAACTCCGAAACTTATTCCAAATTTATTTGATAAGAAAAAGTATATCATTCATTACCGGAATTTAAAGCAATGTTTAGAAGCGGGTATGGTTTTGACAAAAACTCATCGAATACTGAAATTCAATCAATCCCCCTGGTTGAGGTCTTATATCGACCTAAACACAAAATTACGCAACGAATCCAAAACGAATTTGAGAAAAACTTTTTCAAGGGTATTAACAACAGCGTATTCGGAAAAACGATGGAGAACGTGGACAAAAGGGTCAACGTAAAGTTGCTTAGCCATTGGGAGAGGATCGGTAAAAGATCTGGAGCGGAAAATTTAATTTCTAAAGCAAATTTTAAAGATTTGGTGGTGTTTTGTGAAAATTTAGTTGCAATACAAATGAATAGAACTTCGGTGTTTTATAACAAACCGTGTTATGTCGGATTTTCTGTTCTGGATATATCGAAAACCGTAATGTATGATTTCTATTACAATTTTTTGAAAACTGTGTATGGCAACAACGTTTCTCTTTTGTATACAGACACTGACTCGCTGATATTAGAGATTGTTACTGAAAATTTTTACAATGACATGAAACAACATCTAGAACACTTCGACACTGCAAATTATAAGAATAATCTGTACGGAATTCCTCAAACTGAGTCTGTTGTGGGTAAAATGAAGGATGAGTATGCGGGTGTACCCATAAAAAGCTTTTACGGGGCCGGTGCAAAGACATACTGTGTGAACGTGGGTGATAAACTCGAAAAGAAAGCTAAGGGGGTTAGGAAAAGTTCTGTAGAACAATATCTGACTGTGGAACATTTTCAACAGGTTGCCGAAAACAAACAGGGTTCGGTTTTATGTAAAATGTTTGTTTTTAGATCTCGTTTGCACACTATGTACACAGACTTGATTAATAAGGTAGCGCTATCGTCCTATGACGATAAACGCTACCTTATTCCCGGTACCACTAAAACCTTGGCGTGGGGCCACAAGAGTATCTGTCCTCCGGACGATGATAACGGTTTAAACGAATTGATAGAATTATTGGAGGCAGCTTCACGCGTAGAAATTGAAACAGGTTAAATTAAACTTAACAGTATTGGTTAGTACTTTGAAGCAGAAGTTCTACAATGCGCGTTTACAGATACTTTCTTGCACTGAATGTATATATTAATATTTGCTAGTTTGTATATGTTGGTTTTGTAAACTAGAATGTAGTTGTTATTCCTTAGTATACTTTATCATAATGATTATTAAAAATAATGCGATGAAAATGTTCTTAAATGTAAAATACTTTGCAATACTACTTCATACCTACTTACTGATATAAATAAAATAATATATTATTTGACAAAGTCTTTTATTTTAAAAATGGTGCATACATTGCGGATAATTATACAAGATCATTCTTAGATATCAAGGAGTTATGCCTATTATCGAAACCTAACCATTTCACAAAAAGCTGATTTCCTTTCTTCCTAACAACTTTTTCTACCAGATAGGTGTCGGGGTGCTTCGTTTTCTGCAGTTCGTGCTCGTAAAATCCTCCCTTTATTGATTCAACAACTTCCTCTTTAACGGTTTTATTCACCTTCATGTTAATTTATAAGTGGAATTTGCAGTTGCAAACGGCACAAAATGAAATGCCCCCCTTTTAAACCGCTTTTTGATTTGAGTTCCAATTTATCTCCCAGTTTGACACTAGTTCCTATTACTTGCGATATGTCGTTATACCAAATACCGTTGATTGCGATTGCCAAATCCTTCGGATAAACAATTACATTTGAGATAATTCCAGAGGTTACGCTAAATTTATAATAATTTCTGGTATAAAATACCGCAACACCTAACTGTTCATGAAATCTTCCCGATAGAACAATTACTTCAAGCTCGTAGTATAATTCCGGGTTTTCCACCAATTCAACTTGCTCATACGGCAGTATATCATCAACGCTCATGTTTAGATTCAAGTAAGTATCTAGCGGTGAGGTGTTCTTTATACAGACAATGTTAGACTGCAGCATTCTTGTAGATTAGAGGCATTTTAATAACTGCTTCAAAAGACAAACTTGCCACCACGTTTCTTTTTGTCGGGGAACGAAATTTTAATATGTCTCCGTATTTCAACTTTACACCAATTAGTTCGGAACTCTTGTAATCGACATTATTCACTGAAACTATCTCTTCGGACGGGTGCAGGTTAATTCGTTCAATAGTTTCCGATGTAAAGTTGCATGAATATTCTGTTAATCCCCCCCACAAAGAAAAGGTGCCATCGGCAGTAGTTTTCACAGCTATAATGGTTATCACTGTTTCGTATTGTAGTCCGGATATGCTTTCAACGAGGAACAATTTGGACGCAGCCTCCTCTCTTCGATGATGCTGGTGTAGATGTCTTCCAAATTTATCTATCGGCATATCTTTTGAGTTATTTCAGCTACTTCCTAGAGCACTATGGATTATTTGGAAAACGAAACCCGCTATTTATTTGTTATTATGTGATAATTGGAATCGCTTAATTCATTCATACCACTTTGAAAGTTGGCTGGAATGTGATGATGAGTTGTGCTGCAAGCCTCATTTATTGATCAACTTATCTAATAATTTTTGCTTTCTTTAAGGCGTCAATGATACTAACAATTTCGTTATTATGGCCGGTATGCCCAGCCAACTGTGACGCTATTAAAATTCGCAATCTATCCACTAGCGTGTTCGGGTTTTTCCAGGGAATAAACTCAACCTTTTTGTTGTTTACACTTAGGAGTCCGGCACCTCGCCGCGGCGGTTTGCCGATCACGAGACGGCGAACAACATTTTTATATTTTTTCCCCGCATTGCCAAGTGTTTGTTCCGCAGGATCGTAATTTTTATGATTGGCTGCTGAACGCTTAATGATATCTCTATAATTTTCTTCGTCCTTTTTAGTATATCCTACGGGTTTCTTTTTAAACATCAACTCATAGAATCCAGGCGTCCCTTTGTATGTAACCTTATTTCTACCATCCATTATAAACATATCTTCCCCATCGAACTCCAGCGCTTTATTACCTATAGCAAATTTGTCCGATTCAATATCAAATCGCACACCGTACTGTACATCAAATTTGTCTTTGGTGTCGCGTATCATCTCTTCAATATACTGCTTAGCCAAACCCTTATACTGCTCTTAAGTACTCATCCATAATTTCAGGCCTCATCATTTCTTGAACGGTTTTCGCAGCCTCCTGCACGCTTTGCTCATGTTGTTGTATTTCTCTTTCTTCTTCGAATTCATCATCTGGCAATTCCTCTTCTGGAGAAGCTTCCGCAATAACCTCCGCGTTTAGAAACGATGGTTGGCGAGTTTCAGACTTTTTACGCGACTGTATAGGTGTCAATTGTTCCACCGATTTCTTCAGTTCGGGGGTCTCTAATTTACTTTGTATATCCCTGGTTTGGAATCCTTCAGTTTTAATAGTTGATATTAATTCTTTGAGGGGTTGCGATATGGGTTTAAATTGTTCCGCAAGATCAAACTGGGATTGGGCCATGTCCGACTTTAAACTTTGATATTTACGTTTTACAGCTTTCCTAGTTTTAAGCAGTTCGCTTACCAAACGTTTATCCATCTTACGTTTGCTGTAGCCTATCGGCCACTAAGAGGTTTTGGTAAGTTTTAATCATATATGTGGAAGAAACTGTCGAAGCCTTTTCTATATCTTCCAGCATTTATTTCGCTATCCTTGTCTATAGCTAAGAATCCGTAATTATCGTTCCAACAATGGGCGCATAAATCCTTAAACTGCTCAAAGGACATATCCACGTTTACGTGATCGTCGTGTATGTGTTTTAAATTGGTTTTGTCTTGCTGAAAGACAATAATAAGGTTTGCATTATCTCTAATAAGCTGTTTTGGAATAGACGAATACGTTTGGCATAAGTAAAAGCAATCTATATTTCTATGACGCCCAAAACAAAAGTAATCCCTGATTATACTTTGACTATCGCAGACGACATCATCGAAAATAATTACGGAATTAGGCTTTGCATCCTTAGGCTGTAATATCTCTGTACCATCATTGTATTCGTAAAAACCGATTTCTCTTATAGGATGTAGTAGTTTTCTCAGATAATTATATTTCGGCTATCGTCGCACGCACCACACTTGTCGATGTTTACACAGTCCTTAGAATGTCCAATATCTCTAAAGGATATGTAACCCTTCGTAAGCCACTTTTGCAGAAACTCATTTGACAAATAGTATTCTTTGTGATCGTCGGCTACAACATACCAATAAGACATAAAATCTTCATAGCTCCAGTCAGGCCTAACGATGCCGGCATTCTTTAATTGTTGAGGTGTGCGGTTTTTCTCAGGTGTTCGTAGTAATTCGAAGAAGGTATTCTTATTCTCAAGGGTTAAGCGCCGGATGTTTAATCGTTTTGCGGGATTTTCCTTTAACAACCGAACATCAAACCACTCGGCCAACCTATTACCGACGGACAGCATTTTGTCAACGCAATGACAGCAAAATCTTATGAATCCCCCTTATAAACAACTTTTCCAAAACTCCGGAGGCGTGGTCGGGGTTCTGCGGTGTTTTACATTTCTGCCAACCATACATTTAATGCTCAGCATCATTCAGGACGACCTTGACAATGTTAGACCCACTTTCTAAGTTATAGAAAGTTGCTCAAGGTCAGCCTGATTATTACTCCAAACTTTGATGTCAAGGCCACCCCCACTACTACCCCACTACTACTTAACCTTGATATCAAGGCCAACAGAGTGGGGATGAAAGTATAGTACCCCGACAAACCGGAGGAGCGTCACTTCACGTTTCGATCGCGAAGAATATGGTTGGTGCTTCTGTGTTACTGTGTGTGGTGTCTGTGGTGGTGCGCTGTTGAAGGGGGCGAAAGGTTCGAAGCTGTCGCTCACGAAGGCTGGAAGAGGGAACGTTAAACTCTGTGTCTGCCCAAAGCCGAACTCCTCCGGCAAGGTGGTTAAACCATTATCCAAAACTAATAAAATTAAAGTTTTGCACAATGTTACAATTAAACCTGCACGCCCGGCACGCCCGGAATATGAAAACATTTCCGACGGGGAGGAGGACTTTGTTGTAAATAAGAAGGACGTGTCGGGCGGCAGTCTTCTACGAAAACATCTAACAAGTAAAAATCCGCGGAAACAACCTAAATTTTATTTCAAAAAATTTATCGAGCAACACACTAAAACGGGTGTTGGGGCAGTAAAAGAGGATTGCCCTTTTAAGATTGCTGAAATAACTGCAACCAGCACCCAAAAATCTCAAAATTTTGATAGCAAAATTATAAATAAATTATCTACCCAAACTTTAAGAGAGGAGCTTCAGACACAAAACAGCAATTCAGGTCCAAAAAGTGTTTTGCAAAATTTGAATGCCATACGGTTGGCGGAATTCGATTTGGATACTGGTGCAGCAGAGTTTAATGATCCTGCTTGGAACGACATCGATGAGTTGTTAGCAAACATTGATGTGCCTTCTGGTCGAAACTCCGACCTCAATACTCCCCAATTTGCGGCAACTTCAATTACCCCCGCGTATAGCATCATAACAATTGACGATAGTGTAGCCTCAGCATCGTCCAATAATGTAGCCCCCCCTACCTTACAGTGCGGTGCTGAGGCTATAAAACCGTCGGGTGGGGCACAGGTTGCGCCGCCGCATTTTTTCGCGGAAGTAATTGTGAAGGAGATGGTGGTTGATGTGGAACCTGCCATTCCAACTGCAGCGCCATCTTTACAAGTGGGTGATGGTGCGATGCGTCAGCAGTCGCAATGTTTGTCACAGGGTGGTGACAAACATGACGAAGATGATGATGATGTTGCACCATCACAAAACAATATTACGAGGGCAGAGAGAGAGATGGACCTGCTGGCAGCCAGAGTAAATCGCTGGAATGTTCTGAAAGCCGAAATTGCTTCGTTGCAAAACACCCTCGTCGCATTGCACGAAAAAGAAATCGACTTTCAGAAAACCATCTCCGAGTTGATCGGTAAGATCGGTAGCGGCCACAGCAAGGTTTTGCAGGCAATATCAAATTGCGAGCGGTCCAAAGAGGCGCTCGTAAAGTAGAAATGTGAAGTGTTGGAGGAGATTGGTGAGAAAGCAAAATTACTTCGGGTGCTGGCAGGTGTGTAAATGTAGGTAGTCTTACTAACTAAATGTGGCCAGTAACAAATAACCTAATCCCCATCCCCTCCAGGCTGGTGTTGCTCAACGTCCCCGTCGTACCAGCTGGATGCCCTTACCGAGTTTAGTTGCATAAATATACTCGGTGTGGGTTGCTAGGAGCAGTATATTTATAATTCCCAAAGCGATTATAGGTGCCGCATTAGTATGTTCAGGTGCGACGGATGTATGACACGCTTCACCAGGAAGTATAATTTGGACCGCCATCAAAGACAGACTTGCCGCCCATCTAGCAGCGGTAAGTGCATTTGTAAGTGAATTTAGGATTTGCTAAAATAATTCTTACTACTTTTAGGAATGAGGATTGCGCCGAAAACTGCTGCTGCTGCTGCTGCAGCCGAACACCCCCCCGCTAAAAGAGTGAAGCGCAATGCCTCTAATGGTTAGGTATATCCCGACGATTCAAATGGTCATTTAAAATTTGCAACCTATTGTTTGCAGAACCCTGCCCGACGCGATACTGTGATGTGTGTGACGAAAACGTTTCGCGAACCGCCTACATCGGTCATTTGCGGAGCAATCGTCACACTACGCGATCAGGCATTCCCACGTTGGAGGAAGGGGTGGTAGCCCTACGATCAGCCTTCAAGTCTCGCATTATCAGTTATCGAGTGACTTCGGTAAATTATCATGTAAATGTCGCTGAATTTATGAATGAGTTGAAAATCAAAATTGTACCTCTAATCGAAAGAAAACTGATGGAATTTAAGTGTGTTAAGTGTCATTTGGAACTGTTTGGATATTTTATTTTGGAATCTAAAGATTTGGAAGATATAAAATCGTTTAACACCGTTAATGAAATTACAACTTTTGGAAACGACTTGAGCCAACTATATGATAATTTTACTGGAGTACTGGACGAAAAGGTGTCCGAATTTCAGGAGCGGTAGTCGGATAAAATTAACATTGGTGATCCCCCCGTTTTACCATATTAACGCAATTTATTTTGTTTTTGCAGGTTGGACTTTGAAGCAACTGTTGTATGTGGATGTCAATATTAACAGGTACAATCCGCTTCGAGCCTCCTCGTACATTCCGCTCCCGCGAGAGATTCAGCGCAAGAAAGCCGTTGTGAATGTCCAAAACAAAGATGAGTTCTGCTTCGGTTGGGCGGTGACTTCGGGTATTGTGGAACCTGTGGGACCGTCTAACCGAACCAGCTCCTACCCCGATTGTCGTCAATTTCTGACATTCAAAGACATTCAATTTCCGGTAAGGCTGCGCGATGTTTCTAAATTCGAAAAGTATAATCCGCAACTTTCTGTTAATGTGTACGGTATGGAAGAAGTATTGGTTGACAACGTTATGAAATATGAAATTGTAGGACCTCTGTACTACTCCCCTCATAAGAATCGCGCGCATGTAAATTTATTACTTATAACTGATAGGGAGGGTAATAATCACTACTGTTACATTCATGATTTGTCGCGATTGGTGTCCCAACAAATAACTGCTAAAAATGGCGCAAAACATTTTTGCGATGGTTGCTTGCATTACTTCCGCTCCAAACATCAATTGGAAAATCATTGTCGTTTTGACTGTAATCACGTGTACACAAAATTACCCTCTACAGATTTTGTAACGGATCGCCTTGGTCGACGTAGACCGCAGAATATTCTTAAATTCGAAAACTATCACAAACAGATGACAGTTCCTTTTGTAATTTATGCCGATTTCGAAACGATTTTGAAACCTGTTGCGGCAGCGGAGCCAAATCCTGAAAAGACATTTACGGTTACGACGTGTGAACACCAGCCACATTCCTTTGCATACTTCATTAAGTGTTCGTATGACGACAGTCTTTCAAAATTCGAAATTTATCGTGGTGAAAACACTGTTGAGGTGTTTATGGAGCGTTTGGAAAGGGACGTTCGAAATTTATATTCCAACCATTTAAAGCACGTTGTACCGATGAAGCTTTTGACTGCGCGAGAAATTCAAAATTATGTCAACGCCGTTTCCTGTCATATATGCGATCAACCTTTCGGAGACGGCGGTGACATTAAGGTTAGGGACCACGACCACTTGACCGGAGACTATCGGGGAGCCGCCCAATCCATTTGCAATGTAAATTACAATATTCCAAATTTTATCCCAATTTTTTTTCATAATTTAAATTACGATTCGCACCTTTTTGTGAAACAGTTGGCATTAAAGAAGGAAGAAATCGACGTTATTCCTCAGAATAAGGAGAAATACATATCGTTTGGTAAACGTCTTTTGGTTGATGAAGTTACTAGTAATAATGGAAAAAAATACAAAATTTTTGTAAGTATGAGATTCGTGGACAGCTTTCGCTTTATGACTTCTTCTTTGGCAAAATTGGCAAAGAATTTGTCTACAGACAAGTGTGTAGAAATTCAAAAACGATTTGGTCATGGCGCCGAGTTTGAACTAATGAGACAAAAGGGTTTGTTTCCATACTCATACGTCGATTCCTTTTCTAAATTAGATCTCCCGTCTTTACCCACCATGGAACAATTTTACGATCCATTGAACGATGAGCACATAACGCAGACAGATTACGATCGAGCTGTTGACGTGTGGCAAACGTTTCAATGCAAAACTTTGGGCGACTACTCTGATGTCTACCTGACATCTGACGTATTAATTTTGACCGACGTCTTTGAAAACTTTCGAACTCTATGCTTGAAGCACTATAAATTGGACCCGACGCATTATTACACATCGCCCGGTTTAAGTTGGGACGCTATGCTTAAACACAGCGGTGTAGAGTTGGAACTGTTGACTGACATGGATATGCTCCATTTTGTTAAAAAGGGTATTCGCGGGGGGGTGAGTACGTGTGTGAGTAGAAAGGCTGTTGCCAACAACGAATTTATCGGTAATGTCGATCCCGCTAAACCCACCTCTTTTATTATGTATTTAGATGCAACCAATCTCTATGGCTACGCAATGCGTCAGTGTTTGCCGTGGGGTAATTTGGTTTGGCTGACCGACGAGGACATTGAGCGCTTTAACGTTTTCGACGTTTTCGACGAGTCAGATACGGGTTACATGTTGGAAGTAGATTTGCATTACCCGCAAGATTTACACGATGACCACAACGAGTTGCCATTTTGTCCCGAACTCATTGTTCCTCCGAATGGGAAATTTAAAACTCCGAAACTTATTCCAAATTTATTTGATAAGAAAAAGTATATCATTCATTACCGGAATTTAAAGCAATGTTTAGAAGCGGGTATGGTTTTGACAAAAACTCATCGAATACTGAAATTCAATCAATCCCCCTGGTTGAGGTCTTATATCGACCTAAACACAAAATTACGCAACGAATCCAAAACGAATTTGAGAAAAACTTTTTCAAGGGTATTAACAACAGCGTATTCGGAAAAACGATGGAGAACGTGGACAAAAGGGTCAACGTAAAGTTGCTTAGCCATTGGGAGAGGATCGGTAAAAGATCTGGAGCGGAAAATTTAATTTCTAAAGCAAATTTTAAAGATTTGGTGGTGTTTTGTGAAAATTTAGTTGCAATACAAATGAATAGAACTTCGGTGTTTTATAACAAACCGTGTTATGTCGGATTTTCTGTTCTGGATATATCGAAAACCGTAATGTATGATTTCTATTACAATTTTTTGAAAACTGTGTATGGCAACAACGTTTCTCTTTTGTATACAGACACTGACTCGCTGATATTAGAGATTGTTACTGAAAATTTTTACAATGACATGAAACAACATCTAGAACACTTCGACACTGCAAATTATAAGAATAATCTGTACGGAATTCCTCAAACTGAGTCTGTTGTGGGTAAAATGAAGGATGAGTATGCGGGTGTACCCATAAAAAGCTTTTACGGGGCCGGTGCAAAGACATACTGTGTGAACGTGGGTGATAAACTCGAAAAGAAAGCTAAGGGGGTTAGGAAAAGTTCTGTAGAACAATATCTGACTGTGGAACATTTTCAACAGGTTGCCGAAAACAAACAGGGTTCGGTTTTATGTAAAATGTTTGTTTTTAGATCTCGTTTGCACACTATGTACACAGACTTGATTAATAAGGTAGCGCTATCGTCCTATGACGATAAACGCTACCTTATTCCCGGTACCACTAAAACCTTGGCGTGGGGCCACAAGAGTATCTGTCCTCCGGACGATGATAACGGTTTAAACGAATTGATAGAATTATTGGAGGCAGCTTCACGCGTAGAAATTGAAACAGGTTAAATTAAACTTAACAGTATTGGTTAGTACTTTGAAGCAGAAGTTCTACAATGCGCGTTTACAGATACTTTCTTGCACTGAATGTATATATTAATATTTGCTAGTTTGTATATGTTGGTTTTGTAAACTAGAATGTAGTTGTTATTCCTTAGTATACTTTATCATAATGATTATTAAAAATAATGCGATGAAAATGTTCTTAAATGTAAAATACTTTGCAATACTACTTCATACCTACTTACTGATATAAATAAAATAATATATTATTTGACAAAGTCTTTTATTTTAAAAATGGTGCATACATTGCGGATAATTATACAAGATCATTCTTAGATATCAAGGAGTTATGCCTATTATCGAAACCTAACCATTTCACAAAAAGCTGATTTCCTTTCTTCCTAACAACTTTTTCTACCAGATAGGTGTCGGGGTGCTTCGTTTTCTGCAGTTCGTGCTCGTAAAATCCTCCCTTTATTGATTGGCGATTTTCATCTTCCAAAATGTAGGTTGTCGGATTCGTCAGGCGAACTTTTGCATTTTAAAAAATTTCATTGCTCCACGTGGGAGTGTATCCTTTACTGAATGCTGCGCGATACTTGCTAACTCTTGCGTGATCGCCTACAAAAAATTTCTGTTTCTTGGGATCTACCGTTTTTGTGTGGCTGTACGCTTTTTCTAGAATTTCGCGAGCATTCCTCTGATTAACATCTTCAGGTTTATATCCTGTTGTTTTGTGTTTCCTTGAATTATATTGCTTTACCACTTTTGGCAACAGATCTAACCACTTATAAGATCCTTCTAAGCTAAACTGCTTCCACATCATGTTTTTCAGAGTACGATTACATCTCTCTACTATGCTACTCTTTAGATTGGAATAACTGCTGTAATGGTTTATGTTGAAGTTGTTCATCAAATTTTGAAAGTCTACGTTATAAAACTCTTTGCCCATATCCGTTTGCAGATTTTTAGGAAGCTGTTTGGCGGATGTAAGCACCTTCTTCATCGCTTCCGTTACAGCTTTGCCCGTCTTTCGCTTGACGGGATAAGCCCAAACGTATTTCGAAAATGCATTAATCACTACTAAAATGTATCGATATCCTTTGTTCACTTGCGCGTAAGGTATCATTTCGACTAAATCGGCTTGGAATAAATCGTTTAGCCCCTTGATGATCACCCGTCGCCGCTTAAAATTTTTTCTAGCTGTATTGTGTAATTCTTCAACAACTTCCTCTTTAACGGTTTTATTCACCTTCATGTTAATTTATAAGTGGAATTTGCAGTTGCAAACGGCACAAAATGAAATGCCCCCCTTTTAAACCGCTTTTTGATTTGAGTTCCAATTTATCTCCCAGTTTGACACTAGTTCCTATTACTTGCGATATGTCGTTATACCAAATACCGTTGATTGCGATTGCCAAATCCTTCGGATAAACAATTACATTTGAGATAATTCCAGAGGTTACGCTAAATTTATAATAATTTCTGGTATAAAATACCGCAACACCTAACTGTTCATGAAATCTTCCCGATAGAACAATTACTTCAAGCTCGTAGTATAATTCCGGGTTTTCCACCAATTCAACTTGCTCATACGGCAGTATATCATCAACGCTCATGTTTAGATTCAAGTAAGTATCTAGCGGTGAGGTGTTCTTTATACAGACAATGTTAGACTGCAGCATTCTTGTAGATTAGAGGCATTTTAATAACTGCTTCAAAAGACAAACTTGCCACCACGTTTCTTTTTGTCGGGGAACGAAATTTTAATATGTCTCCGTATTTCAACTTTACACCAATTAGTTCGGAACTCTTGTAATCGACATTATTCACTGAAACTATCTCTTCGGACGGGTGCAGGTTAATTCGTTCAATAGTTTCCGATGTAAAGTTGCATGAATATTCTGTTAATCCCCCCCACAAAGAAAAGGTGCCATCGGCAGTAGTTTTCACAGCTATAATGGTTATCACTGTTTCGTATTGTAGTCCGGATATGCTTTCAACGAGGAACAATTTGGACGCAGCCTCCTCTCTTCGATGATGCTGGTGTAGATGTCTTCCAAATTTATCTATCGGCATATCTTTTGAGTTATTTCAGCTACTTCCTAGAGCACTATGGATTATTTGGAAAACGAAACCCGCTATTTATTTGTTATTATGTGATAATTGGAATCGCTTAATTCATTCATACCACTTTGAAAGTTGGCTGGAATGTGATGATGAGTTGTGCTGCAAGCCTCATTTATTGATCAACTTATCTAATAATTTTTGCTTTCTTTAAGGCGTCAATGATACTAACAATTTCGTTATTATGGCCGGTATGCCCAGCCAACTGTGACGCTATTAAAATTCGCAATCTATCCACTAGCGTGTTCGGGTTTTTCCAGGGAATAAACTCAACCTTTTTGTTGTTTACACTTAGGAGTCCGGCACCTCGCCGCGGCGGTTTGCCGATCACGAGACGGCGAACAACATTTTTATATTTTTTCCCCGCATTGCCAAGTGTTTGTTCCGCAGGATCGTAATTTTTATGATTGGCTGCTGAACGCTTAATGATATCTCTATAATTTTCTTCGTCCTTTTTAGTATATCCTACGGGTTTCTTTTTAAACATCAACTCATAGAATCCAGGCGTCCCTTTGTATGTAACCTTATTTCTACCATCCATTATAAACATATCTTCCCCATCGAACTCCAGCGCTTTATTACCTATAGCAAATTTGTCCGATTCAATATCAAATCGCACACCGTACTGTACATCAAATTTGTCTTTGGTGTCGCGTATCATCTCTTCAATATACTGCTTAGCCAAACCCTTATACTGCTCTTAAGTACTCATCCATAATTTCAGGCCTCATCATTTCTTGAACGGTTTTCGCAGCCTCCTGCACGCTTTGCTCATGTTGTTGTATTTCTCTTTCTTCTTCGAATTCATCATCTGGCAATTCCTCTTCTGGAGAAGCTTCCGCAATAACCTCCGCGTTTAGAAACGATGGTTGGCGAGTTTCAGACTTTTTACGCGACTGTATAGGTGTCAATTGTTCCACCGATTTCTTCAGTTCGGGGGTCTCTAATTTACTTTGTATATCCCTGGTTTGGAATCCTTCAGTTTTAATAGTTGATATTAATTCTTTGAGGGGTTGCGATATGGGTTTAAATTGTTCCGCAAGATCAAACTGGGATTGGGCCATGTCCGACTTTAAACTTTGATATTTACGTTTTACAGCTTTCCTAGTTTTAAGCAGTTCGCTTACCAAACGTTTATCCATCTTACGTTTGCTGTAGCCTATCGGCCACTAAGAGGTTTTGGTAAGTTTTAATCATATATGTGGAAGAAACTGTCGAAGCCTTTTCTATATCTTCCAGCATTTATTTCGCTATCCTTGTCTATAGCTAAGAATCCGTAATTATCGTTCCAACAATGGGCGCATAAATCCTTAAACTGCTCAAAGGACATATCCACGTTTACGTGATCGTCGTGTATGTGTTTTAAATTGGTTTTGTCTTGCTGAAAGACAATAATAAGGTTTGCATTATCTCTAATAAGCTGTTTTGGAATAGACGAATACGTTTGGCATAAGTAAAAGCAATCTATATTTCTATGACGCCCAAAACAAAAGTAATCCCTGATTATACTTTGACTATCGCAGACGACATCATCGAAAATAATTACGGAATTAGGCTTTGCATCCTTAGGCTGTAATATCTCTGTACCATCATTGTATTCGTAAAAACCGATTTCTCTTATAGGATGTAGTAGTTTTCTCAGATAATTATATTTCGGCTGTTCCAACGTCTTCGAAAATAAATATACATTTTCATATCGTAAACCGTTGGGATGTTCTAACAAAGTAATCATTAAGTTAGTTTTACCGCAATTAGATCGACCCACGATAAGCCCTCTTTTACATCCGTTTCCCAATAACACGCTATGCTTTTGATATTGTTTTGTCAATGAGCTAGCATCGTGATTTGCGATTGGTAGCGAATGCTTTTGTTTTTTAATTTTAAATTTCTTCATTGTGGAACCTCTCTTGTTAGTAAACACGTAACACACTAACGGAAACGTTGGAGCAATCGAAATTATATATATAAACTTTCTTAAGTCGTCTTTACAGTTTCAATTAAGCCATCGAACGAAGTAGTTTAATATGCAGGTTTACGAACAGAGGGAGGGTATTCGCCGTCGAGCAGTTGCGAGGAGAGGTTGTGGTGTATTAAACACTTATATATAAATTGCCCGTTGAATTACACATCCCAGGCTATAGATTTTGCGGGCCTGGCACGCGTTTAAAAAAACGGCTTGCACGAGGCGATCAAGGAATTAATCCTTTAGACGAAGCGTGCAAAGAACACGATATTGCATATTCCCAACACCAAGATCTTCAGAAACGGCACGAAGCTGATAAAGTCCTTGCAGGAAAAGCGTGGCAACGTTTTCGTTCAAAAGAAGCTGGAATTGGTGAGAAAACTGCTGCGCTAACCATAACAGGAATTATGAAAGGTAAAACCAAACTCGGCATGGGCGCTCTGCGAAGAAAGAGGCGTGTCCGAAGAACCGGTAGAAAACGGTTAGGCGGTGTTTTTAGCTTTACGGGTGCCGTAACCCGCGCTCGAAGCCGAATTAAAGGTAATAAGGGATCTGATTTAATGAAAGCTGCAAAATTGGCTCTAAGTTCCATTAGGAAAAAGAAAATTCGCCAGCCAAAAACGAGAATAATTAAAATTCCTAAAACAGGAGGTATTTTACCACTTATACCGATATTTGCCGCTTTGAGCGCTCTTGGATCTTTAGGTGGTGGAGCTGCAGCTGTTGCAAAAGCAGTTGGAGATGCTAAAGCTGCAGCAAAAGATCTAAAGGAAAAGGAGCGGCATAACAAAGCAATGGAAGCTGTCGCTCTCGGGAAAGGATTGTATTTGGGGCCCTATAAAAGAGGATTCGGATTATATTTGAGACCGTATCAGCCAAAAAACTAACTATAAAGCTGCCGCAACGCGCGTTAACGAACGTTGATTTGGTGAAATATGCTAAGGTATTAAAAATTCCGCATTTCAGAGGGGTTTACATGCGCAATGATTTACCTTCAAAGATTCATGAGAACGAATCGGGCGTAGTAAACCTAGACGATAAAATAGCCGAAGGCACCCACTGCACTGCCTACGTAAAGCGCGGTTTAAACGTTGCATACTTTGATAGCAGGAAATTTAAAACCACCAGTCGAATTAATACGTTATTTTCGCAGCGACGGTAGCAGGAATAACATTACATACAACTTTGATCGGTATCAAAACTTAAATTCGTACAATTGCGGCCATCTCTGCTTGCAGTTTTTATATAACAATGCCAACTGACTTTTATCCTCAGTGCGCGTTGAATTCTTGAATATAGCGTTTACAATGTCTACCATATTTACGCTTACCGGAAATACATCAGTTTTAAGTGCGGACTTCAATCCACCAATTTTTTTGGACGAAGACCAGGAATACGTTATGGGTTTACTTACTTTTGAGTCATACAATACTATACCAAACATATCTAAACCGAAGAATGTTTTTACACTTGCTGGACGACCGGATATTGCGATACCGGAAGGAGCTTATGAAATTAATGACATCAATGCATATATACAAACTCAACTAAATCCAATTGACAGAGAATACGTTTTACTACACGGGAATAATAGCACTATGAAAACGGAGATTAAGGCTTCTCATGAAATAGATTTCACGTCCGAAAATTCGATAGGAGAATTGCTAGGATTCAATAAATTAAAATATCCAAAAAATAAATTAGTTATATCTGAAAATATAACTAAGATAATGAAAATAAATTCCATTTTAATACATTGCAATATCTCGTTGGGATCTTATAAGAACGGCAAACCGGGCCACATAATTCACCAATTCTTTCCAACCGTACCGTCAGGCTTTAAAATAGTGGAGACTCCAAATCCAGTTATTTATCTACCGATTAGTACAAAAACAATTACCAACATCACAATTAAAATACTTGATCAAGACGATGAACCGATCAGTTTCAGTTCAGAAACCATAACGGTTGGTTTACATCTGAGGAAGGTATAATGGGTTTTACATTCAGCCCATATTATCGCAACTATACCATCGACAGTTCTTCTACGGCCCGAAAAGAGTATAACAAGCCGCATGCTAGGTGTCCCAAGGTCAGTAAGAGATCAGCCGTCGACCAGTTGACAAAGAAGAATAAAGCATTTCTTAAATCTCTAGGCTTTGATTTGCTACAATGAGTATTTTGAATATTGGTGAAAAAGTTCTTGTTGACAATTCTATTGTCAGCAACCAAATACACACTCGTCAACCCTACACTAATCGCTTCGACAACAATGACGAAATTCGAATTCCGATTCAAGAGGATATGTCTACTCTTCCCGGTTTAAGCCACTTATACATTGAAGGAAGCCTAAAAAAGAAAACGGGGGAAGCTACAACCGCTAAATTTGTAAATAATGGCGTACCTCATCTTTTTAGCGAAATCAGATATGAAATGAATGGTATTGTAATTGATTCGGTAACTAAACCAGGCATAACATCTACTATGAAAGGCTATGTTTCCTACACCTCCAACGATGTTAAAAAGCTCCAAAACGCTGGATGGCTTCCGGAAGGCAAAAGCGGCATAACCGACGCCTCCGGTAATTTTAATGTCTGCATACCCCTCAGGATGTTGCTCGGGTTTGCTGAGGATTATGGAAAGGTTATACTAAATATCAGACAAGAATTGGTCTTGATTCGAAGTAATACTGATAATGACGCTGTGCATAGTTCAACAGAAAAGGATGACATCAAAGTTACGATTAATAAAATGTATTGGAAAGTTCCTCATATTACTGCGGGGCTTGCTCAAGAACTATCGTTAACAAAATATATAGATAAGAATATTGACACACAAGTAGCGTTTAGAAGTTGGCAACTGCATATCCTCTCTGGCCTACAGCAAAACACTCGGCATCCCACGCCATCGCTACCAGCACAAAATTGCAAACTCCTCGACATGTCATAGTGGGTTTCCAGACAGATCGCTCTGGAAACATTGGCAAAAATATGAGTGAATTTGATCATTGCAATATTGAAAATATCAGAGTTTACTTAAACACTGAAAGATATCCTTATGATAATTTAAACATCAATTTCGAAAACAATCATTACGCTACTCTGTACGAAATGTATTCCCACTTCCAATCCGCTTACTATAACAAACATGACGAACCTCTCCTAACCCTAGATGAATTTAAAATGAGAGCACCTCTAATTGTTGTGGATTGCTCAAATCAAAAAGATTACCTACAGGCAAATACCAACGTCAGAAACCTCAGAAAACAGTTCGTTGTCGGTTAGTATATTTTTGTAATATTCTAGGAAATCAATGTCTTGCCATTTAATTCCATAATGTTTTTTCAGTATTGTGTTTATATCTTGGAGCTTCTCTTCTTTTACCCTCTTGCCTCGTGGTATCTCCGTCAAGATTATGTTTCTAATTTGTTTTCCGCGTTTCATCACACCTCTGGGAACTCCAATTTCTGATCGGTAAGCTTCTTCGCCTTGTATCAGAACCTCATTCTTCTTGGATCTCATTAAAATGAATCTTTTAGCAGGAAGGAACTTAAAGTGCCACTGAGCAGGAGGCTTTATAAATTTATCAAATGCAGCTTTCCAGTTATATAGAGGACAATCTGTGCCTACGTATGTTACAGACGCATGCTGTTTTATAATGTCAAAATATTCGTCTGGTTTTACCATTATTTCTGTCTTGCGAATTTTCTTTTCGATTTGTGCAAAAACCCTGTCTGGTGGCAGAAAGGAATGCCCTACTATAGGGAATACCACCTCCACACTTTTAAAGTAGTGGGTGCTTTCGTGTGAAACCAATATGCTAGCAAAAGGTAAATGTGTGGAATTTTGTGCGATCAACTTGTAAACCACTCGCCAAGACCTGTAGAATAGTAGCAGAGTTTTTAATTAAATGTATGTCGATATCCAGGATTTCTGCAACAACATCCTCGTTCGAGAAAAACCTTCTAGCTGTGTTGCCATCGTTTGTTGTTCCAAAACCATGTTTTACTACATCTACAGTGATGGATAATCGACTTTTCAGTTGTGTTTGAATATGTCTCTTCCTTTTTTCTTTCAATTCTTTATCAGATCCTCTAGCGTAGCCTTTCTTAAAATCTAGATTGTAAGAAATATGGAGAAGACATTCCATAAACTTTATCCAAGAAGGAAGTGTGCTTAATCCATATTTAAAATTTTCTTCTGGACAGGGCAATGTTTTTATTAATTCTAAATTGTTCATAATTTTTGGACTTGCTCCACATATGTTACAACTTGCTGTTGATTTTTGGTTTGTTAGAACATTACAAGTTTTTCCGTCAATCATGGTACACTGCAGTGTATGAGATACAGAATATGTACAATTTTTCTCTATAATGGTCGGTATCAAATTGTCTATTTCTTTTGAATAAAAATGATATTCTTGCAAAGTTTTAGCAGTAGATTCTTTTAAAAATTGAAATATATTGGGTCTACAAAATCTTACCGAAGATGGGCGTTCGTTTTTCCATAAGATCTGCTTATCAGAAGAAACAATTTGTAATGGTACAAGCGAGATAATAAATATGGAACTATCTTCTGCATGCAATGAAGAGTTTCTTTCATTATTAGTCCATTTCTGTTTAAACGTCTGCTGACCTGATGCACCATCCATACCCCACTTTGAAAATAATGTTAATTCTTTATTAGCAAATTGTAAGAGTTCTTCGTGGGATATCGATGCTAATATTCGGGTAACTATATGGTCAAGTAGTAACTGGAGTTTCACCTCTGCTCCCTTCTCTGTAATGTCTATTCCATCAGGATAACAATTTTTCTTTGCAGATATAATTTTTGGAGAAATTGGATACTGTTTACTCCCAAATAAGTTGTCATTATATAATCTGAGTGTTTCATATTTTGATTTCGTTAGGCCACAATCCATAAACATAGCAAGTGTAATGTTCAAAAATTCATCTGGTTCTTCATCCCATGTATGTCGCTTAGGAAATAAAGCCCGAACCAGTTCTGAGTTAGTGTATATATTTCTTAGTTGCAAAGATTTTCTTCTTTTTGTTCTTTCAGAACTTTCTTCAAACGTAAGTGGTAATCGGCCTGCAGTCGATGAATTGACTTTTAATATTTTTTCACGTTTAAAATCTATTTTCAAAGTTCCATTCATAAACACTGACTACTACATTGCTGCTAGTTCCTAGATTTGGCGTATTATCGAGAACAGTGTTACTTTGTGTTCCAGCGTATACTTTAAAATCGTAACTGAACCCAGCCATTCCGGCAAGTACAAACACCTTGTACCTTCATTTGTGATTTTTTTAGGGTTATATTGCTTTAGACTGGATCTAGCTTTTGTTGGGATAATCTGCTCGTCAACGGCAAGGAACTCTTCTTTTGGTATCAGAAGTAAGCGTTCTCGAATTTTAGTGAGCAGTGGTCGAACTTGAATAGTTTATCATGTCCAGGCTTTCTACTTTGAATCAAGTTGGAGTTGTCGTTGAAATGCATATAACGCTTTATCTCCTCCCACCTATTACAAGACATTACACTGGATACAGCAGGGTGACCCAGGTGACCAGTAGTCCCTAGTAGCTGGCAAATGAATTAGAGACATTAACAGGCATGTGCCTATAAATTGCTACGTTTGTTTGTTTGTTAGGTCGACTCTGCACAGAATATAAATTTGTCTGCTCGGTAATCATATTCAAAATATCATTGGTGAACAAGTACCTAAAGTATTGTAGAGGCGTTTCTAGATCAGACACTTCAGGTGGAACATCTTTTCTCCCTTAAACACAACTCCATCGTCTGCTTTCCTAAGATTTCCATCGTTCCATATTGATTTCGAATTTCTGTCAGTGGGATGTTATACTCAGAATCTGAATCAAAATCAGTTTCAGAAATTACTGCTTCATCACAGTGATTTGATTCTGAGTCATAATCACTTTCGGGAACTAATACATCTTCTGATTTGTCGTTCTGAACAGGTTGCTGGTAAACTGTATCGTCATCTGACAAATCAGAATTTTCGCTGTCACCTCCAGGTATGTTCTGTACATAGCTTAGAGTGCCATAAAACTTTGCCACGTCCATTGAAACCTATGGAGGAGAAAAACATACATTTTAAAAAATGAGAAACTAAACAATAACGATAGTGTGCCATATACGGTACATTCTGAAAATAAGAAAAAATTAACAAAAATAATTACTGTAATTAATCAAACTTACTTTAATTCGATTGTCTATTAGTGGTTGCACATAAAAATATTTTTGTAATACACAAACAACACGATTCTTGAAAATAATAACAATCAATATTACACAAAACTCGATGCTGTCAGGTTAAGTTGCGTTGGCGCCCCTTCTGCCGCTAAAATTTCCACACAGGAGCGCTGTCAGCTTGCATACACTAAAGGGTGATTGTGCCATATACGTTTAAGCATGTGGCTACGACTTGGCTTTATTTCCTATAAAATAAATTAGCTTTTTTTGGATTGGGTCATATATGGCACACGATGTACTAAAGGGTTAATTTCCCTGGATACGGGCCTGTTTATATTTAGGCGCAGTCTGTTTACCTATCTTTGCACTGCGGAAAGCGGCCGACCCCGGTCAGCCCGTCGGAGGTCAAAAGCTTATCAGTGATTTGTTTCTAATATTGTCTTTTACCGCCTTAATTCTAATGCTACCCTAGTTTTAATTGATGTAATGAACACTGTTTCCTTTCTTTTACTTGTTTCGCAGTAACTTTTGAATTATTACTCACTATTTCACCAGTTTTGAACCTATTAATTTGGAGCGGACTCGCATGTGCACTCTTGTACCACGGTCACCAGTCACTCGACTCAAAAACTTTTATATTTATTCGAATTGTGCACCGCAAAATCACCTTTTAAAAGATTCTGTAAATTCTTGATTGTAATTGTTCTTAGTTAGGGTATAAATTATGTAATATTAATTTAAATAAATGAATATACTTCTCAGGGTATTTTATGTACTCAGAAAATATCAACCTAATTCGTCTGGTACACTTTCGTGGCTTCCTCAAAATATTTTTGTACATTAAACATTTTCCAACATACAAAATCTTACATTTAAATTTAAACATCCAGGAAATTCAATGTCAAATACAAAAGTTTTATTAATGAAGTTCTATTGGAAAAACGTTCTTAATTTATCTTACTTGTCTTAAAAAAAATTGCACAAAAGAAAATTAGGCAAATCCATTAAAAAGCAACTTAAGAGCACGTCCAAAACCACTATTTGTAAAAAAAAATTACAAGACTTTAAAAACAAATTCTCATGATGAAGCCTGTCTAGATCTGGATGCATTCCACGTGGAAAAGGTAATACCCACGTTCGTGGGCATGGCATAATAGCCATTATTAGAAAATGTGTATACACAAATTAATTAATCTGTGTATTTGTGATGACTTAAATCGAAGTTATAAGATATCACAACACAAAGCCGAAATGAACCCATATTAAAATCGCTTAAATGATAAAATTTTAAATAATAAACTAAACCTAACTGATACTGTGCCAGAAGGGTGGGAAAAACTAAAAACTAATATATGTATTAGAAGCGGCAGCAGGAGCATGCGGCAAAAGAAAAATACATATTACACCATTAAAAAAAGAACAAAACACCATGGTTCACTGAAGAAGTAAAGGAAATATACAAAGGGAAGAAAATAGCTTATCAAAAATACAAAAGCACTAGAACCCAAGAAGACCATGCAAAGTATGTGGAAGAACGTAATACAACAAATAGAAAGATTAGAGAAATAAAGAAGGAATACTGGGAACGCTTTACCAAATCGATGGAGCATGACTTGTACGTACGGAGCATAGAAGAAAATATGGGCTATGCTTCGGAACAGAAAGGCTGCAACAAATGAATTATTACAAACAAGTAAGATAAGCAAAGACGAATGGAAAACATGTTTTTATTATACTTATCTGAAAACACCTTGTTTTCATCCGTTTTTACAATGACGTAAAGGTGGCATTTTCAGAACAGCACACGGAAAACTTTTCCCGACCTCCGATTTTTTTCCGTGCGCTATATAAAAAAATACATATAGAGTTAATTATAAGAAAAATCAATATTTATTTTTAATACTTTTCTGAAAACAACAACATAATTGGCTTTTTCGACAAAATAAACTAGACGAATATCATCACTTACAGTTTTAACTTTTTTGAGATCACGCCATTCCATAAAAAGTTGATACTTGTGTTCATATCTCGACCTGGATTTTGCTGGTAACAAATCAGCACTGGCTTGTGCCGCTTGCTCTAATATGTTCTTAGGAATATCTGGATTTTCTTCCGAGTACATTTTTTAAAACTGACATGAATTAAACTGACAGAAAATAAAACAATGCTGAAAATAAATAAATCGTTGCTATGAAAATCTTAATCATGTTTGGTAGTATTACGATGTATTATTATTACTTTGAAAATAAATGTTCTAAATTTACTTCCTATTGTTTTTTGCGTTGTTTTCAGATAAGTATAATAAAAAGTATCGTTCATTACACGTCCAGAAATGGTTTTTCCGTGCTTGCATGATTTGTCACGTGCGCACGCAAAAATCCTTATTTCCAGACTCCTAATGAAATATACTATTCCAGGAACTATACCAGCTAGAAACCTAAAAAGATCCCGAAGAACAAACATTTGAGGACATAACAAACAACATCCACCTAACGAGCGAAGATATATAAACAACGTGATACGTACTCTAAAAAACAGGAAATAACCAGGGCTAAGAGTAGGATGCACATGTCGATAGAGCGGTCCCCAACCGAATGATTAAAATAGAAAGAGACCGTAAGCCGAACGGAAAGAGACAACCTGGGAGGCCAACCAAAAGATGGAAGGAGAGTTGGGTATCCTCTTTAGTAGAGACTCCATGAATCAAAAACCCTGATCAACAGGCTAAAAGCCTAATAACAATAATGCAATACAACAAGAACAAGCGTCGGTGACTGGTGTTCCAAACCCAATATTGTAATCTTGATTGAACATTTTCCGAAAGAAAGTTTTTTTCGCAGTTAATTCTTTTACCACACTACTATTGTTCATATTCCAAATCTTAGAAATGTTTAGTTCACTAGGTAGATATTTCCTAGTTGAAGTTTTAGATCCACAGTAGTGGCTTTCAACGCCTCTCAATTTCTGGGCAATTTTGCGTTTATGTCGGCCAGGACTATTGTTGATTTATTTAAGTAAGTCTGAAATATCTTTTTGGTTGTGACGATGTGTGGCTCTATGTTTTCGGAGTACTGGTAATACTGGTTTCCCAGTATCCTGTCGCCTGCCTTTGATTTTATCTCCACACACACGCAGTGTTCGCCACTCAGCCTCCTGTTCACCGTCGTCGTAATACCGCGATTGAAAATAATGACTGCTGTCATTGGATTTTCTCCTGCGACCACGACTTTTGATGAGACAGGCATGCCGAGTATCTTACCACCGCGCGTGTATGGTTCCTGAATGCAGGTCTGGTCTAATTTTTCTTCCTCTGCAACTTTTCTGATTTCACACATTACGGTCAACTTCTCATGGCGTTAATTTGCGCTATCCTTATTGTTTTGTTGTTATTTATGGGGGTCTGTGCTTATTCGACCGTGATGCATGACAAACTGTTTATAAATCTCTTCTAGATCGTATTTTTCCCTTCTTCTCTGAAAAAGTCTAAGTCCGTGGGTGTTGTCGGCTGGATTTTGTCAACTGCCTCAATCGTGTTAAAAGTTACTCTTTTCCCATTCGGGTGCAAATTTCTTATTATGTGACGTAACGCTGTTGTCAAGGTCTTCTCCTCTTCCAACCTTGACAATCTCATGTTTACTTCGAAATTTTCGTAGACTTCTACTGGATCGTTTCTTCTCTTTTCTTCTTTGTCTTCTTTTTTATCTTCTTCTTCTTTCTACTCTTGTTTTATTTCACTTACCTCTCTCCTGTTCTCTTCTACTTCTTATTTTTTCCCTAACTTCACCTTTTCTTTGTTAAAGTACTTCTATACTTTTTTTCCTATCTACAATTTTGTCTTCTTACTTGCTTGCAACTTCTTGTTCCTTGTGTTCTTTGATTACTTCTTCTTCTGTTTCCGTCTGAGTTGCCATTTCTCTCGTTTCTTTTGGCTTCTCTTCTTTAGCCATTTTTTCATGTTTTTCAGTGTAATATTTTCTTGATCATAAATAATCTCTTCTTTTCCTAGATGGTGGTTTGTTCTTGGGTTTATGTGTGCCTTTGTTGTTGGAATTGATGTCTGTATTGTTGATTTTTATTGTTTTTTGTGATCTACTGTCCATAGTCGACCTTCTGTATTAACCTCTCCATCATAAACTTGTATGTTTGGCACTCTTTATTATTTGCCTTACACTTTTTATTCCTTCTGCGGCATGGTACGCATATTCCTTCTTTGTCTTTGTTTTTACAATCAGTTTTGACGTGTTTGTTTTCTCCGCTCTACAATGCTTGGCTACGTGCCCCAAATCCTGGCACTTCAGACATTTAGGAACTACCATGTAGTCCTTTAGTCTAAGTGCGTGAAATTCTGAATATGTAACGGTTTGAAACCATTATCTATGTCAAAACTGTGATCAGATTCCAACAAATGATTAGCAAAAAGAGAGTCTCCTCTATTATATTTCTTAGACCGGATGTGTTCTTTGATTCTAGCTTTAAATGACCTATAAGTCCTCCCTACATAAACTGCATCGCAGTCCCCACAACTATCCTATCTTTGCTTTTAACCAATTTACTATATAATGACTCACCCCCTTTAAAAGCGATATTGATCTTGAATTTATTTAAAACACTCTTAATTCTTAAAGAAATAGCGCCACAAAAAGTAATAGAGTTATAATACACATTTTCTTGTTGTTCGACTACCGGATATACTTGTTGTATCAGGTCTTTGTTCTTTTTCTTTTTTATTATTGTATCCACTAAGTGTGAATCATAACCATTTTTTATTGCTATATTCTTAATTATCTTGACCTATTTATTGTATGACATCACAGATAAGGGAATATTTAACAGCCTCTCTACATAAGAATTAAATGCTGCTAACTTATGGGACATAGGGTGATTTGACCTAGCATGTATAACGCCCCCTGTATGCGACGATTTCCTATAAATTTCAAAATCATGCTTCCTATCTTTAATAGCAATTTATAGATCGAGAAAATTAATTTCTTTTAAAGAATTTTGAATCTCAGCTGTAAATTTGATCTTCCTGTGAACATTATTCAAATAAGTGGTGAAGTTATTAAATAACTCAATGCTCCCTTTCCAGAGTAATAAAGTATCATCAACATATCTATAGTAGTAGAGGATATTATCAACAAAATTACCATTCAAGATATGTTTCTTTTCAAAATCTTCCATGTAAAGATCTGATAAAAATGGAGATAAGGGACTACCCTTTGCTAAACCCTCATCCTGCTGATAATTAACATTATTAAAGGTAAAAAAGTTTTGTTGTAAACATATGTTTAGTAATAACGAGTATTGCATACATACATGATCACTCAGTTCACTTTCCGACAACCTGTCTCTTACTGTCTCTAATGTTTCATTCGCAGGAATGTTAGTAAATAAATTGACTATGTCTAAGGAAGCCAAAAACAATTTTCTGGTATTTCAATATCTACTATCCTGTTTAACAAATCTAAGCTATTCTTAATAGTGAATTGAGGCTTAAAGGCAATCGCTGTTTTTAGTTTTCCGTTCAACCACTTTGCTAATTTATGTGTAGGTGAATTAACGAATGAAACCACAGGTCTAATCGGAACATCTACTAAATTATTTGCTTTGTGTAATTTTAATATACCGTAAAGTCTCGGAACTAGCACATTGTTAGGTAGTAGTTTGTATCTCAATTGGTTATTTATGATATCCCCACAATTGTTTATACCTTCTCTTACTTTTTCTGTAAAACTGGGTAACTTTACTGTTTTTAATTTTTTGAAACTATTATCCATTATGAATTTTTCTACCTTATCAATGTATGCAGTTTTTTCTAAAATAACTATAGAATTACCCTTATCAGCTTTGCTTACAACTAAATCATTGTCAACAATTTTCTTTTTTATATTTTTAACAAATACATTATTGAAAATACCTTCTTTTAATGACCTAACTTTATTATAAGACTTGTACACATTCATCCATAGCTTCTGTTCTTGTATCGATGTTTAATTCTTGTAAAATAGTCTCTGTTTCAACCACAAGCTTCTCGTATTGTTGTTGATGATTGTTTAAGCTGGGAACGTACTTCAATCCTTTTTTTAACAAATCCATTTCTTCTTGTGTAAACATAATCGTAGAACCATTAATCGCTGAAGGAAAAAAGGAATCTTCTTGTTGCTCGTTGGATAGACAGTTGTCATTGGATTGTAAAACACAAGAACTATTTTTCTTCAATCTCTCAATCTTATTTCTTAAAGTGTGCATTTTTGTACATCTATGTTGATCCACCGAAACATTAACAACATTAAGGGGCAGTTGTACAATAGTTAGTTAACCACTGGGTCAAGTGATCCATGGTTTTAAAGATGACCTTGCTTCAGAGGGGCAAGTGTTGTACGAACCAAGTTCAGTTTGTAGTATGCTGAACCACTGTTTAATACTAGAAACCATACTTGGTAACGTCAAATTTCCTAGCATTAACAGTTACAACTATATTTTCCACTAAGTTGTACTCAACCTGTCATAACCCATAACCTATATGTTTTCGATATACATACGTTACACGTGTCTTTACTTTTTCATTTTTCGTTTGTGTTCTGTTTTGTTTGTGGTATTTTGCAAGTTTTGAGTGTTTTGTGTTTTTTATAAGTTTTGTTTGTTTCCTGTTGTAATATAAGTTTGACTTTTTATTGACAATTATTGTGCAGTGTTCTGTCAGTAAGTCAAGTTTTAAGTTCTATAATAATTATTATTTATTAATACTTAATTACATTGTCCAAATACTGAGCTCTTTGTTTTTTGTTTACTGTAGAGGGGGGAAAGGATGGACAACAGCGACAGCAAGCGCACACCCAATTTCAGTGCGACTGAAGAGAGGACTTTAATTGCTCTTGTAACGAAATACAAGAGCATAATAGAGTGTAAAAAACAGATGCGGAAGCCAATATCCAAAAGAAAGCTGTGTGGGTGGAATTGACAGAAGAGTTTAATTCGCAGGGTGTAAGTGTGCCTCGATCTGAAGAGGTGCTGCGAAATAAATATCGTAATTTAAAAAAACGGCCCAAGAAGAGATTTGCTGAAGAGAAGTGTTTCGTTCGGGGAACTGGTGGTGGCCCAGCAAAAGAAATAAAAATATCTGACATCGACAGCCAATTAAAAGATATTATTGGCAAACAAATTACAGGTCGAAGTACAGAATTTGACGATGATGGAACAATTATGGGTTAGTAGTAATTGTAAGATTTAATACTAACCATATATTAATACTTAAGTGTTGCTTTGAACAGTAATTGTTGAAAATGGAGCTAATCAGGAGGAAAGTTCAAACAGCATCCTGTCAGGTGAGTTAGACATACTAAAAAGTAAAATTATAAATTCAACCATGTAATAATTTGTTTTGAACCTATTTACAGATAATGAAGAGATAGATGCAGTTATTTCAAATCCATCGCCAGCACCTCTGATGGACAGATCTTCTGTTGATCCAGAGGAAACGCTGGTTAATGATGACATTTCTGCTTCGGGTGATTGCTAATGCAACAATTATTTGATTACAACAGAGAAAACCAAACAGTGTTATACTGTAGGTATAAAAAACTGTAAAAACTTTATAAGCAAGTTATTTTCATAAAGTAAAAATAGTAGCTAACTGAATGTATTTATTCCGATTACAGAAATACTAACGCAGCAGCCTGGTCCGTCTGGGGTTAAACGATACGGAGACTGGGGTTCTTATTCTCCGGCAAAATTAAGAACACCGAAGTCTGGACCACTCATTCCAAAAATTAGACCTTAAGATTGTGCGAAAAAACCATCAAAAAACAAAATTACAAATAAAGTAACTACGTGGTTGGAATTAAAAACGGAGTGCGTAAATTTGGATCGACAAATTCGGCTCGAACAACATCAGCTGCATATGCAGCAAATGCGTGAAAAACATGCGCAAGCATTAAAGTTTGCTGCAGAGGAACACGCGCTAAAAATGCAGCTGATGAAAGAAAAATATCAATCAAATTAGCTACGTGTAGTATTAGTAATTTATTATAGTTATTTATACGTTATGTAGTATATAAGTTATATCTTATGTATTATATCAGTTAATAAGTTCTAGATTATATTAGTTATAAATTTTGTATTATATTCATTTTAAGTTGTATATTGTATTAGTTATAAATAGTTGTGTATTATATGTTATGTCAACTAATTTTATCCATAAATTTTTATTTTGAATGTACCTACATTTTTAATACATAAATGAGTTTTATTTTTTTATTTACTGCCAAAATTACATCTTTTTTCATTTTATACAATTTATACTTAAAATGCAATTTATTGAATTTATTATTTTTTACAAGATATTTCTTCTCTATTATATAAATTCATTAGCCTAAAATTTACAATAGTCTTGCAAAATAATCATTTATTAATGCATATCTAGTTGCATTATTGATATTACCAATGTTGCGTTGAGCTTGTGGAACAACCTCAATGTTGTTCATTGCTTCAATGAAGGCTTCAGTGGTGCAGGATCTGAATTTTCACATGCAATGTTGTGAAGTACTGCGGTTGCGACTACTATTGCCTCAACTTTATCAAGTTCTACCCTTATTCCTAATGCTAAGATGGGAAAACGACGTTTCCAAACTCCAAAACATCTTTCAATAGGATTCCTAGTACGAATTTGTGATTCATTGAACAAATTTTCCTGTGGTGTTGCAGGATTTCCCAGTGGAGTAATGAGATATGGTTTAATGCCATAACCACTGTCACCAACTAATAAACTATCTTCCATTTTTCCATGTTCAAATTTTGCTCGTACTGTGCTTATGTTAAATATAGTACTGTCATGACTGGAGCCAGGCCAACGACAAACAATACTTGTTATCTTCAGGGAAGCATTGCATATGCACTGCACATTTATTGAAAAATAACCTTTGCGGTTACGATATATTTCCGCATCGTCTCCACCAGGCGATTGTATCTTAATATGTGTACAATCTAAAGCACCTATACACTTAGGAAAACTGGCTATTCTATAAAATCCAAGACGAACATTTGTCATTTCTTCTTGCGTTTCTGGCAGCCGAATGTAACGAATTCTTAGCTGGGCAATAGCTCTTGCAACTTTATACACAATTCTACTGGCTGTGGATTTGTGTATACCAGAAAAATCTCCAGCAACGATAAGCGTAGACCCTGTTGCAAAGTAAAGCAATGTCAGAAGCAACATATCCTCCGGTGAAACTGCATTGTTTCTGTAAAGTGAAAAATGATTACAGAGATTTTACAGCAGGTAAATTCTTAATTTACCTGTTAGTAGGCGAAGCAATATTAATCTAAGCCAACACTTCTCGAACAGAATCTTTTGATAATCGGAATCGATCAAAAAATTCCTCCTCAGACCACTTTTCAAAATGATTGGCTCTCTCCCGAAATACTCGTTGATTTCTTCGTAAACCTCCATGTACCTCTCCTACTAATTCAAGCATGTCTTCGTCATCAGTTAAAATTCCAAGTAGATCTTCCATTTAAAAAAAATTAACTTCCTTTCGGTATTCGCAATGTAAAAGTGGGCGTTCACTCACAATCTCAACAAATATTTCAGGTTAGAATCACCCACGCATCACCGGAACCAGGGTTAAACTACCAATTTCGTTGGTCAGTTTCGTGACTGGTTCAACCACAGTTCAAGGACTGATTACTGTTTGTACAACACACAATCAGGTTTGATCTGTGGTTCAACGCTGACCTTGGTTTAACTCACGATTGTACAACCGCCCCTAAGAAAGATATTCAATTCCAAATTATGTAAAGCTACAACAAGTCTGTCAAAAATACATTTTAAACGTATATCTATATTATTAAGTTTCTGGTAGGCTCTCCTGATCTCAGCTTTAATCCAAGAAATTCTTGTTCTTTGGAGGTTAAATCCAATTCTAGTGGCGTTAATCTTGAAAAATAAAACAGTAAAAAAGAAGCGAACAAAGTGGTGTAAAAATTGGTTATTAAAAAGGAAAACTTATAGTCATGTCAACTTAATAATGAACGTTTTAAAATTCGAACCTGAAGACTTTAAAAACTGGTACATTTAAAAAACAATTTAACAAGAAAAAATACAGATTTTTTTTCCTGTTTAATTATAACCACCAAAGCCTACTATCAGATAACTAAAATTATTATGTTAAAAACAACAAGTCACTTAACCTGCGATGCAGTTTATGTAGGGAGGATTTAAGCCGGCCATACACGCTACGGTCTACCGGAAGGGTCTACCTGTGCAGGTGTGCCTGCGCAGGTAGACCGCATGTCGTAGCGTGTATGGGACGGTCCGGTATGCCGGAGAGGTCTTCAGTTCGTTTCGCTATGGCATCGATTGAAGACGACGACGCACTGGCGTTGATAGGCCTTGCGTTAATCTTGAAAAATAAAACAGTAACAAAGAAGCGAACAAAGTGGTGTAAAAATTGGTTATTAAAAAGGAAAACTTATAGTCATGTCAACTTAATAATGAACGATTTAAAATTCGAACCTGAAGATTTTAAAAACTCCGAATGGACGAAAAAACATACCTAAAATTACTTGCAATGGTTACTCCTATGATAGTAAAAAAAGATACAGTTATGAGAAACAGTATTCCTCCGCACGAAAGATTATCAGCTACTTTGAGATTTCTTGCAACCGGCAGAAGTTATGAGCACCTAAAATTTTCAGCAATTATTTCACCTCAAGCACTTGGAAAAGTCATTCCTGAAACTTGTGAGGCCTTGTATAATGTTCTAAGACGAAAATATTTAAAGGTGAGTAATAAAAACACAGTTATTATTGTTAAATTGAAAAGATTGCAACCTCAATTAAAAAATTACAAAAATTTAACTGCAACGTACAAATTACTCCATATTAACACGGAAATTATTAACGTACGTCGCAGCAGAACCTTCTGGAATTGATAGTTCAAAGACCTCTGTTTCACCGGGCTCGTTCCCATGAATTGTAGGTGTTTGCATTTGTGTAGAGTAGGAATTGAGACTCTGGAGGTTGGCGTGGTGACTATTGAGTAGTTGGCTAGTGTGAAATGGTTGAGAAAGATGCTCTGAGTGTTGACTGGAGGTAGAAGAATAAGGTGGGCTAGGACTTGGTGAAGAGACAAAACTTCCAGGGGTATATGCCCTATTGGAAGTCGGAGAGGATTGATAATAAACTTGTTGTCGATACTGCTGTACAGGAACATGGCTTCGTTGATTTTGTCTCAAAACGTCTCGCATGTTAATATAGGCGTGCTCGGGAGTAAGGTTTCCTATTTCTGCTTCAAAAAGTAAATCATTAATAAGTTTTTCTGCGACAAGTATTTGTTTCCTATCTAAAGCCCTCAATTTTATTGCCACATTTTTGCCAATAACGTCACAACGGTCTTTTGGTGTGGTTGGGCGAGGACGTTTAAAATGGTCTCGTACCGATTCCCATACTTCATTTGCTAGGGTTTCATCTTTCTTTTTTGCTTTACCCGGTTTTGGTGGGCGAGATGAAGTATTATTTGACGTCTGAACTCCCCGAGCTGAAGTACCTTCAATTAGATTCGAATTCGAAGATGTTGATGGGGCCTCGTCAGTTGATTCACTGTGTGATGGACTTTGGTTTTGCTGGTCAGAAGTTGAAAAATCTTGTGTCTGGTCTCCCTGAAAAGTAGGTATAAGATAATGATGTTATTTTTATTTTTCAGTTTCCGACATGGGAAGAAGAATGGAAAGAAATAGCAAAGTTGTACGAAGAACGATGGAACTTTCCTCATTGTCTCGGTGCAATAGATGGAAAGCACATTGCGATTGTTCCACCGGCTAATAGCGGATCGTATTTTTATAATTATAAAGGCCATCACAGTCTGGTTCTTATGGCAATTGTTAATGCAAAATACTAATTCATATACATAGATGTTGGCATGAATGGTATAATATCAGACGGAGGTGTACTACAAAATACAAAATTTTTTTGGAAAATTAGAATATAGTGAATTACAAATTCCAAGGAGCGAAACGTTAACAGGAAGTAATCGAAATTTGCCATATGTATTTATTGCGGACGACGCGTTTCCTTTACGCCCTGACATGATGAAACCGTTTCGGCAGGCAGATTTAACATCGCATGAAAGAAAAACCCTGAATTACAGATTATCCCGTGCCAGGCGCGCTGTAGAAAACGCTTTCGGGATAATGGCGTCACGATTTCGGATATTTTATACTCATATTAATTTAGAACCAGAAAGTATCGAGAAAGTAATTAAAGTTTCCTGTGCATTACATAACTTTTTAATAGAACACTCAAAAAAGTCTTATGCGCTTCTAAAATGTTTCTATCGTGAAACTTCTGAAAACGGGATTATAATTTCTGAAGGGTCTAATACAGAAAATATTACCATGGAAAATTTAGAGAGAAGAAACCCAGGAAATACTTTGAACACAGCAAAGATTATCCGAGAAGATTTTATGAATTATTTTTGCCAGGAGGGAAGCGTGCCATGGCAAGATGATCATATAAATTAAAAAAATATGTATTTTTCTACAAAACATTAACCTATGTTTACTTCAGTGGGCTGTGAGTGGGCAACATTGATTTGTATTTTTGTTAATTTTACAGTTATAGTTATAAACTTTCGTGCAATTGTAAATGTAGGTCATAATGTGTTTATTCAACGTAATAAAAGATAACAGTACTAAGTACAAGTATTTTACTTACCTCACAACTATTTTCGTCGTCACTATCCAAGTTGGATGAAGACTCCCTGGGTGTGCTTTGATCATTTAGGAAATTTTATAAATCATAGTACCACAATTTAATACAGTATACATCATCAGCAGATGTCCCAGACTTTAAAGATTGTTCATATTTCTTCTTTTCCTTCCTAACATTGCTTCTTAAATTATTGATTTGTTTCACAACTGCTGCTTTGTTGGCATCTGGTTCAATTTCTTTCAATTTTTCTATAAGCAAATTATAAGCAGCTTCTTTTTTGTCTCGATAGTGGTATTCTTTGCTTTTTATTTTCCAAAGACATGGATGAGTTTTATATATTTCGATAAAATCTTCAAGTACTTTCTTAGTTGAATCTGATGGCGCCATTTTTTACCACGCGGCTGTACGATGCGAGCGATGACCACCCTCTAGACAGAGACTAGAAAACAACTAAGCACGACCTGCGCAGGCGACTCGGACACGCACAGGTTCACCGTACGGCGTCACGAAAAAGAAATGATTTTCGATCTTGTACCGGTCGCCTGCGCAGGTCCAAAAACCTGCACAGGTCTATTCCAATACACTCTCCGGTCTACCTGCGCAGGAACACCTGCACAGGTAGACCGTAGCGTGTATGGCCGGCTTTATAGGTCATTTAAAGCTAGAATCAAAGAACACATCTGGCCTAAGAAATATAATAGAGGAGACTCTCTTTTTGCTAATCATTTGTTGGAATCTGATCACAGTTTTGACATAGATAATGGTTTCTAACCGTTACATATTCAGAATAAGGGTAAAGTGTTAAATAATTGGGAACCCTTGGAAATATATAGATATAATAAAGATAATAAGTTTTTGTCTCTTAACGCTCAAACTCAATTTCAATCAAACAGGTTATTTGCTGTTGTTATCAAATAAATTTATATTATTGGTAAGTGAGACACGTTGTCGGTATGTGAGACACAATTTTTGTATTTTTAGGTTAAGTGACTTGTTGTTTTTAACATAATAATTTTAGTTATCTGATAGTAGGCTTTGGTGGTTAAAATTAAAAAGGAAAAAATCTGTATTTTTTCAAGTTAAATTGTTTTTTAAATGTACCAGTTTTCTTTGGTTTGTAATATTCTTTACATCCTATTTAAGTAATACTGTAAGTGACTAGGTTAAAAATATATGTTTTATGCTTTAATTGTACCCATTTTTTAGCTTGTTCTTGGGCTGAAGATGAGCCTTTAGGCTCGAAACCGGTTCCCAATACTAATTAAAGAGTTGAGAGAAAAAGGTCTTTTTTGTTATGCTTATTTAAATAGTAATAACTCTCACGATGGACATTCCACTAAATGAAATTCTTCTTTCGTAATTTGTTCCTTAAGGTTCTGTTCGTATATCGTCTCCTTTATGTATTCTTCCTCCCATTTTGTTTGCATGTCATAGATTATTAACAGTGGTTTACTCTTTTTGGGGGGTTCTATTTTTAAATCATTTGCAATAACCTTATTTTCCTTTATCTTTTTTATGTATTCCTTGTTGTCCGTTTCGATAATTAGGGTATTCTTCGTCGTCCTCATGTTCCTTATTTTAATATTTTCCTTTACTGGGTTTATGTTTTTGGCGAATTTTTCCTTTTTCTTATATTCTCTCATTTCTTTGAAGTGATGATCATGTTTTTTGATTGCGCGTTTTTTTATGGCGGTATTGGTGAATGTGATTGTTTTCTGCTTTTGGGTAGCATTCGCATACGTTGGGAATACCCAAGGATACTATATGTTATAGGATAGCTCAGACGCCAATCGGCCGCGCTCGGTAAATGGTCGGTTATGACGCGTCTGCTGACCGCGTGGGCAACGGCAACGCTAACAACACAGTTGCGTATTGAATATCTGCCCTTATATTCTTATTCAAATCACTTGATTTTTACATTATGAGTATTTTGATGTTGAATAGAAGTGAGAACCTTACTATTTTATGTAGTTTATTTTAGTAATTGGTGTGACTACAATTCAAAATAAAATATACTTATTATTTAACTATTAACACAATCTTAAAAATTAAATTATAAAAAGAACAATAAATTTATTTGATAAATAAAATGAAATTAGGATAGTCAATTGATTATTTGTTTGTATTTTTTGGCAGTTTTCTTATGGTTGTCTGACTCAGTAGATTTTTTTAGGCCGCAATTCTGTGCTATTTTTCGTTGAACTAATTTTAAATTTAGATAATTTAATTTTATTATTGTTCGTAGCTTAATGTAATCTCCGACTAACTCTGGGGATAGCTACTCGCTTTGTTATGCGTTTTATTACATTAGCTAGAGGCTTCTTTTTCTTTAAATGTTCCTTATGATATGCCCTAAAAACACGTTCCATCTTATTAGTTTCCGACATCAACGATTCTGTTGGTTCTATAAGACCGCCCTATGACAAATGTCGCACCCACGACGGAATATTGTAACCGCCTGCTCTTTAATCTTAAGTGCGGGTATTTGGTTCTATGTTTTTTTGCGTTATACCCTCCAATATATGTTAAAGGCTAAAGCATCTGCAGCAGTTTCTCCTAAATGGCTTTCATTAGTAGCTGTGCTTTCGCCAGTATCACTAGATACGACACTAGTGTTAACATCGCTGCTATAATTCGGTTGTGGAAGGGTGGTTGAGATTGAACACGATAAATTAATTTCTGCAGTATTAACTACTTTCGCTAAAATGTACTCATCTGGAGATTTATCTTCAGCATTAACTTCAGAATCAAGTATTCCAGGATTTTTTCCTAATATTATCATTCTAACTCGTTGTAAAGCATTTAATGGCGATGGATGCTCATTCAATTCCCCTCTTATTCGTATTTGAAAAAAGAAATTTTCTAGTGAATCTTGGTTCGATCTCTGCGTGAGAATATATTCCGTCTTATATCGGCGAAACATATCTCTCTGCAATAGTTGTAAAGATTTGATTGACATCATAATACCCTTTTGAAATATTTGCAATGCTTCCTTCTCTACTACTCTCATATTTTTTATAGTTTTGTACATTTCGTCCTAAATTGTGTCCTGTTTTGTCAAGCAAGTTCCATACCCGGATTTATAAGATATTTTATTGTGTTTCACATAACTGTTCATAACGTCAAACCAACTATTTGTTAATTCAATAAAATTTCCCGTGTGGTAAATATAGCTTTTTTTCGAAAAGTATCTTAAAGTAAAAGCTACACCAATTTCTTCAGATGACCATTTTACCCTTTTGTTCTTATTCAAAATAATTGCTATTTGATTTCTAGTAAACACTTTACGCAAAATGTTTTGAACTTGCTGCCCAGAGAGCTAACGCAAACTACTTTATTTTTTCTGTAATACGCTACTTGCCTTTTCAGTGATATAATTTCTTTCTTTTTGGTGTTTTCCCTTTCAATATGATTTTCAAGCAAGTTCTTTGTTTGTTATTTACGTCCAACAATTCTTCATATTTTGTTTTCAAGGTATCATATTCTGATTGTGGCTTACCATCATGCAAGTTCTCATCTACATCTTTGGTATTTTCCTGATCAATATTTTTAGGTTCATCTACTTTCGTAGCTTCTGCTATTAATTCTTTCACAATTCTTTTTTGTTGGCGAATTTCCATTCTATTGCTCCGGTTTGAATTATTTGGCATCTCCAGTCTGGCGAGACCTTAATTTTTTGACGGTACCGCGGTCTTTTTCAGCGTTCTTCTCGGCGTTACTCCTAAAAAAACATTATTCACTCATTGTATTTATTATGTGGAAATGTAAGTTTATTATGGCAAATATTAAAATGCATGTACCTAGTAGTTCCGCTTTTAAATCTCGAACATAATCCTCTTCAAAGAAATGTAAAGAACATATCTTGCAAGAATCCGGATTCCACTCCCCATCCCTTCGACATTTAGTTAACCATAATTTTCTGATCTCAGGATTTTTAGGAAATCTGTGAAATGTAATAATACCTTGCCCTTTTGTATTCTGGTAACTATTATTACATACTGCAACCGTACATCTTGCACCGGGCATCTTAAAAAGTATTATTAGTTTCTCATCTTAAAGTTCACATTTACTGTAAATTTAATACAGGAATTCATAGCGAAGTACAGGCATGACCCATTTTACCAACACTTGTTGTCACCAGAATATTTTGGTTAAGATTATAAACTGAATTACCATTATTAAAAAATAATAATGTTTACATTTAAAATTATGAAAGATGTAAACAATCACTTATTCACAAAGAGCGCATTGAATTTATGGCTATTTGTTTTGGCTTATTGACTGTAATAAATAATAATATCCATATAATATAAATACATTTACAATTCTTGTTCAAACTATCCTGGAGATATAAAATGTACGAAATTATATTTTGCCTATGGTTTCACATCGCTGAGAAGCCGTATAAGAACGTTTCATCACTTACTTTTTAATAAAACTTAAAAAACACAACTTGAAAATTCAATCACCCACGAAATACTAATTTATTGTGCTTCGACGTTTGTTTTGCAATAGTTGCATACGAGAATCGCTATGCAAGTAATATGTTTACGGTCGGCACGGTCAGCAGACGCGTCACGCTATCGTCGGCAATCATTCAGGTCTGTACTACATTGCGCATTAGGGTGTGTCGCTCTCCATAGTGAAAAAAAAGTTTCTTATTTTTTAACGCATTAGCACTCAAAAGTTGTGCGAAGTCTATAGCTACTAGAAAATGTAAAAAAAATGACTTTCAAGTTCATGTTTAGCCCCCTCAAACGGCCTGAAGTTTTGAGAAAAATGCAAATTTATTGTTCCATGGAAAAATTAAAATAAATTTATGCTTTTATTATTTTGATGTGCGTGGGTGTTTTATTGAATCATTACAGTATAAAGAACGCAAAGAAAAAAGAATTTTGAAGTTATGAGATCTATTTATAAAATTACCGTAAGGACAAACTATACATTTTCGACATAAAGTCCAGAAAATTTCAAATATTAAAAATAACTACTTAATACATTTTTAGACAAATAGAAACAATAATGCAAGGCCAAAATAAAATTTTAACACAGTATGAAGTCAATAATCAGTTAAAATCTTGCTTTGAATTAAACTTCGGCATCACCTTTCTTGATTGTTGCTTGGCGCAGATATAACCTTCTCAAGCCTTATATCCAGCTACAGAACAAGATGCTTCCGTAGTTAATTTTACACACCTTTCCACTGATTGTGTGTGGCAAGGAAACTTGGGGAAATTGAACATTTTCACGTTTTCTATATTTGCTATTTTTACCAAATCTTCAGTTTTTGTATCATTCAAGAGAGGAGCTGATGTCAGAATTAATTTTGGGCTCTGCCAGTCAATTAAATCTAGGTAGCTTTTGCAGTCGAAATTTATTTTTGGGATGACAACCGCTCTCAGTTCTGAAGCTTGAAGGGAGCGAGCTTTTACGACCCTTCTGCATCCTAGCTCCATTATAGCCTTGCTATCATCAGTAACCATTGATAATACTATGTTTTCTGAGTGGGCATAGTAAGCGTTCCTTTGTATTACAGGGTCGACTACAGCTTTCAATTCTGCTGAAAGGTATCTCGAAGAGCTGATCATTTGCCAGAGATTACGGGCCCCATCTTTACAAGAACTATGGATCTTTATGGTAAACCAAGTAGCAGCGTATACTTTCATGACAAAAGTAGCCAATGTCTTTAAATTTTCTGTTGGATTTTCCGTGGCAACATACAAACGCAAGATCCTGCTTGCAGTCGTTAGCCACCTGGCATGAGACATCTTTCCTGGACGTTTTCTTACCAAATCTGCAGTTAGCACACCATTTGACACAGCCAGACATAAATTGTACAAATAATTCTGATTCGTGCTTAATTTCGTATTTGAAAGCTCTGGTATGGATGTTTCAATTGCAACAAACCGTATTATCTTCATATTCTCACAGATCTTGAGGTTTTTTCCTATAGGTCCCGAGAAAGCTGCAGGTCCGGTGGTTGGTCCATCTAACGAAGACAACAGATGTCGCAATGGAAGCTCATTGGCGTGCAATTGGCAGATAAGCCATTGCAGTGGCCTCCGAAGTCTTTTCTACATTCTCGAAATGATTCCATTTTTCCAGCCAGTGTTCGTATTTGTCCCGTCGCAGCCAACAGCAACAATTTTCTCCAATTGACGATTCTTATTTTCCAGAAACGAAAACAGCAATCTCTACGTCTTTGGCAGTCCCAGACGATGGCGTAACGTGTCCGAAATAAACTGTTCCAGGCTCCTGCACGAGTGTTACAGGTTCTTCCACCTTCGTTTGTCGATAAAATTTATTTCCTTTCTTTACGAAACACATAGTTTTGTCCTTGCGTCCGTCGAAGAATAAACCTTCAATGCTTGTAAATTTACCGTTTCTCAATAACAAATCTCTAGTTCGCTTTCTTGCTCTTCGCAATCTACTGTGATCTATTACGCAAGAAGGTGAGTTTTCTGCACTGACGTCTTGTAAAACCGCAGATGCGATGGCAGCTGCTGCTCTGTGTGATACGCCGTATCGATCACAAGTTAGGGATAACTTTTCCAAGTTCAACTTCTGCTTTGAATTTTGAATTTTTCGAGGAGGAGGTGTGCGATGGGTCACTGCATCAAAATCTTTATCATTCAGTGGCGTTTCTCCCTCAGAATCTGAGAAACTGTCGGAAAAAAGCGCAGGAGTTGAAGATTTTCCGGATGGTCCTGCCTTATTCACATTCACAATTTTCTGTGCCCTCTCGTATTTTTTACGCAGCTTTTGCGAGATGCTGAAATCAATTTTCCCTATAATCATTTGTCGTCGACTGCGTTGATCCTCTAGAAAAGGGCGCTCCTGGAGTGGGACTGACTTTTGCTTGCCACATTTGCAGATGGAATAATTTGTACATTTGCAGGCTGCAATATCAAAAAGAAGTAGACTCTTCAAGAGATAGTTGTCAATTTTCTTTAGGTACGCTTGACTCTTGTTAATCCTTTTAAAGTTTCTTAATACATTTTTGTATTCGGTGTTGTAAGATAAAACCATCTTTTTAATTCTTGAATCAGAAAGAATGGGAATAGAAGCTTTCTGCCATATTTCAGTTACAACTTGGGTTACATTTGCAGAGATTTCTGCGGCAGCTCGCTCTTTCGATGTAGTCTGTTTCATTTCATACCGCACCCACTCGTAATGTCTGATGACATCTTCATAAGTTGGTAGAGTATTACACTTCATTTCTTCAGGAAGCTTATTGAAAATACCTAATATGGTAGAGAGTCTGGTGTCTTTACGTTTGGAAGTCATTGTGCTCACGCAATGTGGAGGATTTTCTGTATTAGATAACGGAACGATACATTTTAACTTGATAGGAAAACAGACCACCACCGCAGGAGAGCGAGAGCGGACGACTACAGACTACTTAGAACGATAGTCTTCGTGGTCGCGCAAACACGTGAAGATTTTAGTGGGGAATAGGAAGGGGTCGAGTATGAGGAAGGGATGACGACGAGAGAAATCCAGTCCAGAAATATCTAAACAAGCCGAAAATAATAATTTAAACAGCTTTCATTGCAAGAATCACAGTAAACGTATAGTAGTGAAATGAGATATTTTTGTTTCATTTTGTAACTTCTAAATTTTTTCTAGACTAACTTGTAATGGTAAACATATATATTTTTGGACATTTTGTATAGGTAATATAGTATTTAACAGTAAATAAACATAACAACTTAAAACAATAGTGTAGAAATTTAATAAAAAAACCTGAGAAATACTTGTTTTTAGTTTTTGTTCTAACTTCGGGCCGTTTGAGGGGGCTAAAGCCCATTTAAAAAAAATTAATTTAAATGCCTTTCTTATTTTCTTTGAAAAACGCAACTTTTGAGCCCTAATGCGTTCCCGAATTCAAAAGTAGAAAAAAAAAAACGACACACCCTCTTGCGCATATGGGAGTGAGCTATAACATATAACATTTTTTGGGTTTCTCACTTTGTCTCCATCTCTCTTTCCGTTTCAATTTGCTTTTCGTACTGTTTCTGTCTCTCTTTCTCTTTTTCTCTTTCTCTCAGTTCTCTTCTTTGCTTTTTTTCTTTCTGTTCTTTTCTTTTCCTGTCTTTTTCTGCTCTTTGTGTCTCTCCATCCGCTACCGATTCTGAATCAGAATCAGGCGAAGGAGGAGGTAGATTTGTTCCTCGATATATGTATCCGTATTGTCGCTGCTCAGTTTTTCAGTCGGACGTACCGGGTACACACTCGCGGTGGTCGACGCTCTGGTATCCACAACACTGTTTCGCTTTACTTTAGTACGGCAACACGCAACTACAGGCCCCAGGGGCCAATAAATTTTTTAACGGAAACTTTGCCTTCTTCATAAGCCTTACTGAGTGTATGCATCTCTTCCTCTGTTTTCTTGTGGCAGTGTGCCACTTGCTAAATGGTTTGGTCCAATTCTTTGAACCCTATCGTTAGGTACGTTTAGAAAGTTTAGAAAAGCTTTTTGACATACTTGAACACCAACGGATTTGCAATCAGGGATCTTTACGTAATATTGCACCGAAACATGTTTTAGGTGCTCCCTTCTTTCACAGCTCCCCCTCTTTTTGGTAGAGCTGATATGCAATATTTTAAAATATAAGCAGCTTGTTAAAAATTTGTGTGAAACTCGTAAGCATCTCTCATAGTAAGCCTGCTGCATTTATATGTTTTTCCATCATGGCTGCATTCAGGACGACGCACAGTGTGAAATCTAACCAATCTAGAAAGACAAAAATATTGCGGAAGGTTTTGTTATGTTTAATGAGTGTTTTTATTTATTTTATTTATTTATTTTATTTAAACACGCGTTATCGTCCCTTGCATTTGATTTGCATTTCTTTCGGCTTTATATCACGGGCACTCGACAACAATGTGTTTGACACTTTGGTGTTTTTGGCAAACTTCACAGTAAGGTCGTTGTTCACCCTGGAGTAGATAACCGTGGGTATAACGAGTATGGCCAATTCGGAGTCTTGCTAGTAATACTTGTAATTTTCTGTTAGCCGGTTGCAATAAGGGTTTATTTATTTTTGGTATTACCTCTTTGAGCTTTGCTTCCCCATCATTCCATGTTTGTTGCCAGGACTCATTTATTTTCAGCTTTAAGTACTTTTTCACATCAGACGCTGTACAGATTTTGTTTGTTTGTCTAGTTTCTGTTAACTTGGTAGCTTCTCGTGCTGCTTTATCTGCTTTCTCGTTTCCTGATATACCTATATGGGACGGTACATAGATAAATGTTATTTCATTTCCCTCCAAGGTTAATTTGGATAATTTATCTTTTATTGTTTGTGCAATTGGATGTGTAGAGTAGTATTGTTGTATCGTTTGTAATGCACTCAGTGAGTCAGTACAAACGACGTAAGATGACTCTAGATGATATGAAGTATGTATCAAGGCGTACAGTTCCCCGGTGTAAATACTGCATATTCCAGGCAGTCGATAACGGTACTCTTGGGCATAGATTAATAACTCCTTAGATCACTGATTTAAATGGTGTAGTAGTTCTGCTCGAAATAGTGACATTAAACTATCCTAGGTGGCAGTACCCACAGGTACTGAAAACTTACTCAAGTGAATAGTGGTAGAATAAAAGCAATGAACCACTTAACTGGTCAACTTTGTTAAGGATTAAATCTTGAAGCAGGTAAAAGCACTGAGCAGGGTTTCCTTTCTACCTGTTCAAGTATTATATTAATACATTTTTGAACTATTAAGCTTAAGTAATATTTTTATAAATACGAATATTACAATTACAGCAAAAATAGTATACGTTATTATTTATACAGGCTGAGTCAAGCTATACGCCTTTTTTTTTAGTGAGTTTATTATTAGGATTTTATTAAAAAATTTTGGTGTGCATATGTTTCGAAGGGTGCTCTACAACTTGGCGCAGTCAGTTTTTTGATGGGACGTCAAATGTCAAAATAGCGATTTTCAACTGTTTATTTTTAAATGGAACGGTACGACTTTTTTTGGCTTAAACGATGCTGTATGATGTTTACAATATGATCCTTACAGAATTTTTCATAATTTTTATGATTCGGCTGTAAAATAAGCATTCATTATGTTAGTCTAGTAGGCCGGTACGTACGCAGGCGTCACCATGTTTTTGCGTAAAATAAGTAAACTTTTGATGAAACAATTGCTTGTAAGTAAACATTTCTACTTCTTCGAGTTTCTGTTTGAATAAAAACTAATTAGTTTTTTATTTAAATTTTGTTTAGTTTATAGTCTTATAGTTTTCATTCGATGTTATCCTAATATTGAAGTAACTATTATTTAATGTAATCTAAATACCTGAGTTTCTGTTTTTTTTATGTTTATTAAAATAATGATTTCACTATGCATACTGACAACCATTAAATCGTTTTGTGCAAATACATCATCGGTCTCGGCCTACTAGACTAACATAATAAATGCATATTTTACGGCTGAATCGTGAAAATTGGGAAAAAATTCAGTAAGGATCATATTGTAAACATCATACAGCATCGTTTAAGCCAAAAAAGTCGTACCGTTCCATTTAAAAATAAACAGTTGAAAATCGCTATTTTGACATTTGACGTCCCATCAAAAAACTGACTGCGCCAGGTTGTAGAGCACCCTTCGAAACATACGCACACCAAAAATTTTTTTTCTATTTTGGTTCTTTACTGACTACTTTATGAAACTCATTTGGATTTCATAAAGCAACTCCTAAAAGAATTCAAAATTTTACTTTGTTAGGTTGGTGACAACCATGTGACAACAAACCTTCACGCGTTATAAACATAACCTTCAAATTGTAAGTTTTAAAAAAGATTATTTAGCGTATTTTCCGCTACTTTGCGTAGCTCGGGTGGGGTGCAAGATAATTCTTCTTCCATCTTATCTTCAAATCTTAGGTATTTTAAAAATTAAATCACTTTCAAATTGTTTGTCTAAATTTTAATTTGACAGTAGTTTGAATTGTATGAAATTACTAAATGTCACCAACAGCCACACATCAAAAACAAAAAACAACATTTTCCTAATCGATTAAATTTTTAAATTAAAATATAAAATAAGGTAATTTTTAACTTTTTTGGACCAAAATAGAAAAAATAGTATAAAATACACGTTTCATAAGACATTTAAGCGCACTTGTCCATTAGAAAACTCGCCGCAAGCGGCTCGTTTTCTAACTTGGACGCGTGCTCTAAAATCATGTCTTATGAAACTTGTTTTTTAATATACTATAATATATTCCTAATAATAAACTCACTAAAAAAAAAGGCGTATAGCTTGACTCAGCCTGTATATACATTTATTATGTTTAACGTGATATAAATTTTGATGAGGCATTTCTCAAGAAATTCATATCTTGTTTATTAAAAAAAAACATCTCAATTTATGACAATAGTAGCTTTATTTAGGAATGTACTATTTATACTTTTAATTAAAAATAGAGAATACATTTCTGAACTAGCAGCCGATTGTTGTTTAACATTGCACAAAAGTCCAGTAATCTAAATTTTAGGATAGAAATATTAGAAATAATTGATTAATTAACTAATCTTATTGCTAGTATGATGTTGCTTAAATATAGCTTAAATATACTATTATAATTATATTATAAACTTCTCATTGAAATGTGGACAGAATCCTGAACAACATAGGTAGAAATAAGCTTTCGTAATCTTAAATATGTGACAATTTGCGAATTTTAGAATTCATTTTTACTCCACTTTTAGATTTTCGAATATATTTTGACTCCCAGGTAGTTTGTTTTTGCAAACGTACTAGTATAGTAAGCGATAGCGAATTATGAACTCTCTATGTTTTATGCAAGATTCAGTAGCAGTAAGAAAACCAGGAAGTATGTTTGTTACTTGCATTAGCGATCTCTGGTACAAAATATTCATTATTTTGGTCTTGCCCTTTATAGCTGGATACAATGCAGCAAACGCCTGTAAAGTAATTTTTACAACCGCATTAGTTAGATCGTTGGGCGCGCACATTCTTCCGAAAACAGATACATTGCAGGGATAAGCCTTTTGTTTTATAAGTTCGGTGTCAGTGTTACTCTTTCTAATTTTAGGTTTTGATCGCAGACAGCGAGGTTCTGACAGACCTTTGAGTTCTTTTTCGCATGTGCTGCATTTAAATTTCTATATACATTTTCGCAATACGAATCCTGCAGTGTACCGTATAGAGCAGTCTTCTAACGTGATTTCGCGTGTTGCAACACTCTGTATACTTATCTTGCTGATCTCGGTGTCCTCTTTATCCTTATTATATGCATTCGCAGATATCAGGACATTTGAAGAAGATGGTGGGAGAGGCATTGATAAATCCTTGATGTTAAATACAAATTCTACTTGATCCTCTTCACAGTTTGAATTTACCACCGGTTTTTTTAAATTTGCACAAAAAAAATGTCGGAACAATAATCTAAAACTTCTTGCAGTTGGATTATCATTAAATCCCCCTTTCTGGCGAAATACAGAAAATGTATTTTCTAACGCATCTTGTGTAAGTCGTCGTGTTAATAAATACTCAACATTGTATGCTTTTTTTAAATTTTTATGTAGCAACAAACAAGCGGACATTTTTTCTAAACCACTTTTTAGGGTTCTCGGAGGTTCAAAACATGTATTTCCGTTAAAATCTCAAAAACGAAAATGTGCATGAAATCAATACGTCCCTATACTGAAAGTACAGAAAAGTAAAAATATACTACATAAGTACCTACTTTAAATTTATATAAAATAATTTTGCATAGAAATAACAAAATTTTCAGAGTTAGTAATACCACACATCGTTATTACCTGTAGTATTCGTAATTGCGCTTACTAAAATAGCAAAATCTATTGTTAATAGAGTAGTTCTTAAATACTCCAAGTCATAAGCAAATAGGTGCCACAGTAAATAATTACGTATAAGTATGCTCAGGTAAACGAAATTTACCTTTTCTGAGATTAGGAATTAGTTAATTGTACGAAGTTGAAAACACGTGACTTGGCTATAGCCATTTCACTCAACTTAGCGTCGAACGGCAACATACCGCGGAGATAGTAGCGATAGTACATGTCTGTTCCAAACGATGACAGCGACGCGATGCGGGCTGTTCCGGTACTAACCAAATAAGCATAACCATTAGTCAGATATCTAAGGAGTTATTAATCTATGTCTTGGGTGGGAGTTATCACTGCAGCTCCAACTTTTTCCCCGGATTTTGATGCATCAGTGTACAGGAACGTTGAACTTGCATAGCTTTCTTGAAGTTGGGAAAAAGCCTGGCGTATGATCAAAGGGTGGGTATTATTTTTTTGACGAAGGGTTAGGGAGTAGTTTATATTTGGAGTTTTAATAGTCCATGGCGGAATTTTGCTATTTTGAAGAGGGAGAACAGCGGGATATTTATATTTGATTTCAGAGAGGTATGTATTTATTCGTTCATGGAATGGCAATTTTTGATTTTTCCGTTGTTTGTATATTTTGCTGTGACAGCGCGAGAAGGTTTTTTTATAATTTGGATTTTTTTCATTTGCTGAGATTGTGGCTGCGTAAGAGAGCGATAGTAATTTTATATGTAGGTCTAATGGCATTTCTTTTGTAAGGCAATAAAGGCTTTTTATTGGGCTTGTACGATATGCTCCTGTAATGATTCGTAGCGCAGAGTTTTGAACTGTTTCTATTTTTTTACGATAGGTCTTTCTGCAACTTGAATAGGTCACTATCCCATAATCAATTTTGGATCGAACCAAGCTCCTGTAGATGTGTAATAATTTTTCAGTATCGGCACCCCACTGATGTTTCGCCAGGGTTTTAAGCAGTCCTAATCCTTTTGAGCAAGCGAGTTTAACATTATTTAAGTGAGATTTCCAATTTAATTTTGAGTCAAACAGAACTCCTAAATATCTTATGTTGTCTTCATATTTTAAGTTTTTGGAGTTTAACTTCAGTTCCGGTCCGATCGTTTCGAAAATAATATGCATTTGGTTTTTTCAGTTGAGAATTTAAATCCAGTTTTTTTCGACCAGTTTTATGTTTTTGTTATGTTGCTTTGTAATAGTTTTTGGATGGAGCTCAAATTATTACCCTTTGGATAAATTGCCAGATCGTCTGCAAATAAACTTGCTTTTACTGGAAGTGTTATTTTTTTAGTAATATCATTTATTGCTAGTAGGAATAATGTCGTGCTTATAACTGACCCTTGTGGTGTAGCGTTTTCCAGGGTCTTTTTGCTTGACATCACATTATTTGTTTTAACTCTGAAGGTTCTGTTTTCTAGGAAGCGTGTAATATAAGTTAATATATTTCCATGAAATCCTAAGGAAGCTAATTTCTTTATTATCCCATGTTGCCAAGTCATGTCAAACGCTTTTTCGATGTCAAAAGAATACAGCGATGATTTTCTGATTGTTTGCAAAAGCGTCGCATATATCGGTTTCCAGATTTATTAGATTATCGTTTGTTGATCGGGCTTTTCGAAAAGCGCTTTGGGCAGGGTTTAAAAGGTTATTTCCCTCCAATGTCCACATCAGTCTTTGGTTTACAATTTTTTCTAGGAGTTTGCACATAGTGCATGTTAAGGAAATTGGCCTATATGATGTTATTTGATCCTGAGGTTTGTGTGGCTTTATAATTGGTAAAACGATGGCTTCAGACCAAATTGCAGGATATTGATAAGTAGTCCAGATTTGATTATAGATGTTTAGGATTAAATTTTTGGCAGTGGTTGGTAAGTGTTGAATAAATATGTACGGAATATTATCTGCACCGGGACTAATATTTTTACAGTTTTTAATTTCGTCTTCTAATTCTGCTTTATTTATGGGGAGATTAATTTCTGGCCAATTTTGTGCAGAGAGAGTTATGTGTTTACTTTCCTCATTTTCTTTATATAGTTTAAATTCATTTTCGTAGTTGTCATTACTTGATAGTTTCTCGTAATAGTCTGCCAACAATTCCACTATTTCAGATTTTGACAGAATAATGTTATTTTCATGTCTTATCAGTGTAATTTGGTTGTTTTTATTTTGTCCTTTTATCTTCCTAACTTTATCCCATACTTCACTCATAGGAGTTGAGCTGTTTATTGAAGAGGTGTATTTAGCCCATGATTCTTTTTTGCTCTTTTTTATAACAAATCGTGTTTTAGCTCTAAGTTTTCTTAAGTTTAGTAAATTTTCTTGCGTGTTGTGTCTTTTTAGCTTATTGAAAGCATGTTTGCTTGCTTTTATTGCTTGCTGACATTCCTTATTCCACCACGGTACTGGTATGTGGTTTTTTGGTGAAATCTTTTTTGAAATAGAACGATTTGCTGCATTAATTGATAGTGGTTAAATGTTCTATCATTTGGTCTACAACTTGGCTTTCTAGGATATTTTTGTCTAAGTTTTGTTCTATGTCATTTGTGTACTGTTCCCAGTTTGCAGTGCGGAGGTTCCAGGAGGTGTATTGACCACCTACGACTTTCTCGGCTTCTAAGCTATTTTCAATTTTAATAGGATAATGATCGCTTCCGTGAAGATATGGAAAAATCGTCCAGGTCATCCGTGATGCTAGAACAGCATCACATAAACTTAAATCTATAGCCGAAAACTTAGCATTGTAGGGGTTAAATCTCGTTTTTTTACCAGTGTTTAACAGTATAAAATTTGAGTCATCTAGTGTATCTTCTATTATTTTCCCTCTAGAATCAGTTTTTTCTGATCCCCAAATAGCATTATACGTGTTAAAATCCCCTAATATTAGGCACGGAGATGGTAATTGTGTTATGAGTTTTTTTAATTTTGTAAAGGTTATTTCATCTCTCCGTGATAAGTATATGTTACAGATGGTGATTTTACAAGACAACTGCACAGATACTGCTACTGCTTCCAAATCAGTGGTAAGGGATATTTCATTTGAAACATATTTGGAGCTTACATATGTGGCAACTCCACCGCTTGCTTTCTCCGCTTCAATTCTATTTCTGTGATAGACATTGTATTTATTCATTTCGTGTACATTATTATCTTTGAAATTTGTTTCTTGTAAACATATTATTGCTGGCATTTCTGTAGACATTATAAGTTTTAATTCTTCCAAATGGGGAAAAAACCCATTTATATTCCATTGTAATATGAATGTGATGATTATGATAAGAGTAGAGTGGCGTGTAATGGATGGTTTAGAATGGCTGTTAGTATGTCGATTGCGTCGAACCATCAGATTCGACTAAGGAATCATCATTTGTTAATTTGTTTATGATCCTCGTAAATCTGTTTTTTATACTTCTCTCTTTCAGGTGAGGGTATACGTTTCTTAGCATTTTTACAAGTTCTTCTAGGTTATCTGTGTAATTTTGGGCATGCTTATGATATCTCTGGCTCCGACAGTGTTTTCTATTAAGTCTATAAGGCATTCATAGTTTATAATAAAGTTATTTTCTGGATCCATTATAATTTGTTTTGCTGGTTCGAGTTGCTTCTGTATTGTATGTTTCTGGGCTTCTTTAGTCTTATCTTCTTGCTTTATTTTCTTGGCCGTTTTTTCACGGGGCTTTATAAAATTTTGGTCGTCATTTTTTGTCTGGTGTTCTTTGTCTATAGGTGTCAGGATATCTTCTAAAATGATTTGCTCTGAGGCTATCGACTCGGTAGCTGACCTTTGATTTAACGATATTTGTCTTTTAATGCCCTTATTTTGTTTAGAAATTTCTTCCGCGGTTTGGTCATTTTCAGTTTCTTCGTTATCTGGTAGCTCTTCTAAGTCATAAACAAAAATTTATATTGGGACAATTTGTTGCTAGATGGCCCGGTTTTTTTGCATGTAAAACATACCATCTCATTTGTTGTAGCAAAAATTCTGTATGTGTTTTCTTCACATTTTATAAGCATGGTCTCTGGGATGTTTACAGTGCTTTCGTCTACAAAAATTTGTCGTCGAAAGCTTAGGATGTGAGTATATCCTTCTTCCGTTAAGCCTGCACGTAAAAATGACATAGGTGAAACTATTGTAATTCCTCTACTTGTAAAATTTTGTTCTATGACAGAATGTGGTATTGTAGGCGAAACATTGGAGAGAACAACTCGAATTGCTGGAGAAATTAATCGTCGTAAAGGCGTTTCAACATCGTTTACTTTTAAACAGTTTTGCTTATTTATAATCTCATCTACTATAGATTTACTTGCAAAATATACACAAAAGCGATTGTTTGTTATTTTGGATGCGAATCGTATGTTATTTGGGTTTACAATCTTACCTACAGCTTTAACATACTCTTTATGCGTCACTCCTTCGATTGTGTCAATAACTATCGCTTGGTCTCTCTTTGTAAACATAAAGACGTTTGATTGTGCAACAGAGGCAAAGGTTGAGTTATTTTGGCTAGTAGGGGATTTGTTTGTAGGGGACTTATTGGAACTCCCGTAGTCAGGAGCATCCAAATCTAAATTATTCATTTTGACTATAATAAATTAATAAAGAAGGTGATAATTTTGGAGCCCGGGAGGGCCGGCCAACACTTATCACCCAACACACTCTCTTTTTAGTCCGCATTTGGTCTCGGTAAAAAGATAGCGCACACACATATATATTTAAACACATCCGTCGCGGTCCACGTGCTACAACGAACTCTAATGAGTGATTTGTAATTGTATAGATTAATTATTACAAGAAAAAATAAAAATCTTCATATACAGGGTGTCTCACTTTTAGTGACCACTTTATTTACTTCTTAACTATTAGAGTTACAAAAAACGTTTTGAACCAAATTTATTCTATACATTTAGGTCCATATCTTAGTGCATATTTGACAGTAAATGTCCTAATAAGATCTTCTTTTATTTATTCAGAAAAAAATTGTGGTATAACTCTATAGTATTTTTATAAAGATAGATCGAGAAGAAGTGCGCTACGAAAATGGAAAAAAACGTATAGTGTTACTTAAAAAAATTTATATGCCGTTCTTCCGATATTCAGACTATTCCGTTTCAATAAGTACTGACGGAGTGTTCAATTTTCTGTGGAACCACTAACCGCAATTCTTTTTAGCGCAATTGAAAAATTATTTGACATTTTTAAAATGTTATAAAACAATAAAAATTAAAAGCTATTGCTTGAGAAACCACTCATAATACAATTTTTCGATTATTGATAAAGACTTTTTATTTTTCATACAGCAAAAACGCGATTTCGCTAGTGAACTAAAAATAGTTTTTTTATATGGGTCGTTCCAAGTAAAATGAAGAGCCAAACGTATAGAATTAAAATTTAATATTAATCAGTTAACTATAATACTTAATTAACCATATGACAATTAACACTATTTATAGTTAATTAACTTAATAACTAATTAACAATGCAACGATGCCTAAATGACTTAACCGCATTTAATGTACTTATTGCTAACTCTCAATAAACTATAACTTAATACTAATTAGTAACGCTATTATCAGAAACAGTGTTACTTTTTTCTTCATCAAATGGCTCAGGGTTGTAAGCATTTGGTAGCATTTGTATGACTTCAAATGACAATTTTTTTCCTTTGTTATGAGTAGGTTTTCTGAGGCTCGAAATTAAAGGATCAGATGATATTAGCAGCATAGATAAAACATCCTATTTGTACACGTTCTTGACATCTTTCTTGTGTGATGCTCTCTATACCTTCGACAGTCTTTATTTCGAGCGTCTTGTGCCTCCGCAGAAAGCTGGCCTATTGGCAACAGGCACGATTTTATAACTTCCGGACCATGAACCAGAATTGTATGTACGCTAGAGGGCATGTAGTACCATGGATATAAATTAAGGTACATTTTTCTGGTAAAATCAACATAATCTTTAAACTATTCTAGGTTTATATCGCAGCCGCAGGATATGGTCTGTAATATTATATTAAAACCTATAAATCAAATTTCGGTTAATTCCAGTAATGTCTGCACTTTCTTGTGCATTGCAGAAAAGCCTTCTGGCCGTATTGCCGTCATAGTTGAACCATAGCCTGGCTTTGGTTTGTCTACGATAAGACCCATTTTCGTTCTAAAATTTTCTTGAATTTGTTTCTTTCTATTTTTAAATACTATTTTATCCGCTTAGCAACAGACTTGCCATTTTTTCAATTCAAGTCGATAAGAAATGTGAAGTAGACATTCAAAGCATCTTATCCAAGCGTGTAAAGACGATATGCCGAATGTATAGGTACTAGGGTCTGCAGTACGATTGAGAGTATGCTCTAGGTTCATCTCTATAGGTGATGCGCCACATATGTAACATTTTTGTGAAGATAAATTACTTGCCAATGCATTGCGTTCCTTGCCATCAATCATGGTCATTACCAGCTTTTGTTTTACATGTATTTCTTGGCTGCCTACATTTATTTTTGTTGGAAGTAAAGATGCAATTTGGTTCTCAATTGTTTTTACTTCTTGTTTAATAAGCATGTTGGACTCATTTGCAAACAATAATTTAATAGGGCAACAATATTTGGTGGAAGAAGTTTTCGGATTTTGACAAACAGCTTGTTTCTGACCAGAACTCTCGGTATATAACTGTGTAGGTACGAAAGATATAATAAATAAGTATTCGTCATCATACCGTTCATCTTTAAATGGTTGCTTATACTGGCTATGACCACCACTACCACCACAGCCCCATTTACATATCAATGTAAATGACATTCCATCCAAGTTTGGAAATATTGTATGCAATACTTCTTCTTGAACTTTTATTAAGCGTTTTATCGTATGGTCCAATATGTACTGTAGCTGAATTTCTGCACAATTTTCTGTGACAGAAATACCTTCTTCTGGTGGGTAGCAGGCCTTTTTTGCTTCTCGTAAGACATGATATGGTGGATACAAATTGGAACCCATTTCTTTGGCATTCGAATGCATCAATTTGTATTGGTTGGTCGTCAAATTAGCGCTGATATAAATAGCTAGTGCCTGTTCGGGTGTCATCTGTTGAGGCTGTTGAGATGCAAGCAGGTTTCTTGCTTTTTTAATACCTGTAGCTCTTTTTGGAGAAGCTTGTGACAGCTCTTTGACGAGTCATGCAGCATCCCTTTTGCCTCAAGCCCTCAAACTCAATTCAGCTGCAAGCAGAATTTCACTCGGATTTTCAAAGTTATAAATAAATTAAAATTGTAATGAAAGCGTGGGTACCTGAGCACAATTGCGACGTATAAAAAAATTAGTGACGTGGTTTCCTGTACAGAATGGCGTAGTGTTGGATGATCGAGTCGAGATTTGACATATTGAAAGGTAATTATTGTTGAACACTGCATTTAATATGTTTTACCTCCAAAGTCTTCAAAAAATTTTCCCACGTTGCAGAAATGAATTGCGGACCATTATCCGTAGAAATAATCTTTGGAACTCCAAAACGGCTGATCCAAGTATTGACAAGTTCTTGTATAATAATATCAGTTGTGGTGCTCTTTAATGGAATTGCTTCGGGCCAACGTGAAAAACGGTCAACTATTGTTAGCAGATATTTAAAACCATTCGAAGAAGGAAGGGTCATAATGTCCAAATGAATTTGTTCAAAACGAATAATGTTGAAGTGTTTTCCGACAGTCATGGATGTTAAAAATTGAGATAGTTCTTTTAAAACTTTCTCCTGGTTGTTTTGGTCAACACCAAAACCGTTTACGCCTGGATGTGATCCAAATTTAGCATTGGCATTGAATATATCAAACCACCAATCATTGAACAGTTTAAATATTGTACTTGTTTCTTGCCAGTTTGTATTTTCCAGAAAACCTTTTTTTCCACACCACTCAATAGCTTTAGCTGTAGTGGCTGAAAAAAGCTGTGCAGCCGGTATTACTTTCTGTCTCTCTGAACCACGAATATCAAGATGATATCGGTTGACCTTATGTAAAATTTTTAAATCATCAGTAGAAGCTGATATCAACTTTTCAAGACATGATCGGTTTATGTATTTACCATTATAATTATATCCACCATCAAGCAAATGGTTTCGAGCAAATTTTAGTAAATGTAGGGCATCTGCGAAAACAAATATTTTTAAAGTCATATCTAGTGGATGGCAAAAAAAGCATTATTTTCCATAACCTACATTTAACTTGGACCATAACGATTTATTTGTAGTTCCCATGTCGCTTGTTATGGAGACAACTGTAAACCCTACGTTGTACAATTCGGAAATTATATTTAAAAGTGTTTCTTTGTTCATAGGTTGATCAAACATATAAAATACGGTTGCTTCCATTGAGCAAACAAGCCTCTTGCAAACACAACTTGGCATGTTCTGTGGGGACCTACTACTTTTTGATTTATAGGATCTATACATACTTTATTGGAAACATATATTTCGTCAATGGACAGTACGGTAACACGCTCTTGTTCTTTGAAACATTTGGCTTTTTGTTTCATTAAATTTAATACGTCACCAAGTAACCCTTGCGTTAAATTTAAAGAAAGTGCCCAGCTCCGTAATGTAGATAATGCTGGCAATGGAAGACCATTTTGCGTTAAATATCTGTAGGCTTTAGGGCTGACAGCTCTCAAGGATATTGCAGGTGCAATATCTGTAGCACCCCATCTTATATGCTTTTTGGCAGGGTTTAAAATTCGTTGGACTTGGCCGGGAGTAAAATAATCATACAATCTTTTCTTTAAATCTTGTGCTTCGTTTCGTAGATTTAAGTTTTCCTCTACCAATTTTTTCTTGGTCGATTTTAAGTGTCCATTTTCCATTTCTAAATCTTTTATTCTTTCTTTTAGGAGAAGATTTTCTTCTTACAGTTTTTCCCTAATCAACAAATAAACCATTGTTAAATATTGACATTCCTTAGTTAGAAATTAAGTTTCATTTTGTTTAACAAGGAAAAAATATGTATGTATGGCCAGGACATAATCAGGTTCTTCCAACCTAATCACTTTTTCGGGTGTAATATCTACCTCAATATTTTCCTTATTTTCTGCTTCTTTTAAAATGCTGTTAACAAGAAGCCGACGAGTCTTAAGTTTCATTCTATTTTCTCGATCAGTAGAATGGTTTCTTTTAACAAGGGTAAATTTTCTGTGGGGATTGCGTCTGGTTTGAGATTTCGGCCATTAATTGGTGTATAATGCAGAAGTTGTTGCCGAGGGGGTATCAAAAAACTGTCGGAAGAAAAGTGAGCTGAGCATATTCGAGCTACAAACATTTCATAGTTAAAAAATACAGCAGTGTAACTCTATTCACTTTAATAAAGTGAAGCTTATTATCCCTTAAAAGCTAATAATAAAGTGCAAATTTTATAATTTTCGTAGTACTCCCATGATGAATATTAAATTTATCTACACGCTTGCAAACGGTGATCCATTCTTTACACAAACTACTGTCTTTGGGAAAACTAAAGTATTTTATATTTGAACCTTTTGTCTTTTTTGAATAATTATTGCATCCGTACACTGCACAAGACGGCATTTTTTCAAATTTAAGCAATGTTTGTTGTTTGTTGTTGTGTAAAATAATTTACAGTGACAGTGATTAGAATTTAAATTTATTGCTGTACTAGGCAAGAAGCGCATGTCAAACACTACGTTATCTACGGCGCACGTCAAGTTAGTTCCCAGCGTGATACAAAGCTGGCACACCATATAATACTCACACCACGGTTGAACGGTACATTTTACATATTTCTGTAGCAGTCATTTGATGTTTAGTTTGCGAAGTTACAATAGTTGGAACCGAAGCTATTCAGTTTTTATGTAGTGTTGTTGCTGAAAAAATGGAATTAAGCAAACAACATTTTAGAAAAGTAGTAGAACATCCGCCTTATTTGTCTGATTTAGCCATGTGCGACTTTTGGCTATTTTATGGGCTTAAAAGAAATTTACGGGGTAGAAGATTTTCGTCTGAGGAAGAAATTGATACCGCAATTAACGACCATTTTGAAGGTATTCCAAAAGAAGATTGGTTAGGGGCTTTCAAAAGTGGAAAGAAAGAATGGTGAAGTGCATTATTGTTGAAGGGAATTACTTTGAACATATTAAAAATAAAATCCTAAAAGACATTAACCGTGTTTCTTATTCTCAATAAGTATGACGTTACCATCGTACCCATAACGAAAAGTCTATGATAGATTATATAGTAACGAATAGATCAATACAGCCAACACATACTCGATGTTCGGGCTCTGACATCAGCCAATATAGGCTTTGATCACAATATGGTACTATGTTAGTTACGGATAAAACTTTCATGTCAAAACAGAAAACAAGTGGTTCGAAAGCTAAATATTGAATTAATAATGGACAGTACCAGGAAGCTGTATCAAAACCGCCTCGCACAGAAGATACCCCTTAACCCAATAACTGACGAGGATAATGTCGAAACATGTTGGATGAAAATCCAAGCATATATTACTAGGGCAGCAGAAGAAGCCTTTTCCTCTGGGACGAGTCGACTATGGTTGATTGATTTTACTTCATTGAATGGGTTCTGCGTCGAATTCTCAACTGATAGATATGCCTGTTTGCGCACGATCACTGGTCATCAGGGCACGCAGGTCGACATGCAGGTCGATGCCGAACTCCAACCAAAATGGCGTGCACGTGTTTCTGTAAAAATAATTAATGTCTTGTGCACGCTCCACATTCACTCAATCTTATTCACAAAGTCTGCCCCAGCGCAGCGACAAAATTGTTTCCGACTTCTGCATTTGCAAATCTAAAATTTATTTGGATGAAGCTGCGAATTTGAAAGATTACTTCATTTCCCTGAACGTCCGCTGACACAATCTGATTCAACATAATGATCATGTTGACACTTATGTTATTAATATGCAGTCTTTCTGCACCAATTATGACTTGCATTGTACCAGCCGGAGCTTGTGCAATAGAACTTCTGCCTCGCAGATGAAATACATTAAAACTAGTCTTTTTCCTCTTCTTATCATTAAATGTATTTGAAAGTCCTTCAATTTTTCCAGCATTGCCAGATTGACTCCATACTTTTTGTCCATGTTTATACCTACTCTTATCTATAAAATATAAAAGAAGACAAAAAGGATTAGTATAAATAAATGAATTTAGTAAATATTGTTTATACAAAATTGTGCCTTATAAATACACATTTTAAAATAATAGAGGGTAAGAGGTGATAACAATTTTAACACTTCAATTTATAAAGTTCTTAACCTCAATTTCAAAAAATAATTTAAAATAAAGTCAATAATCAAGTCAATAATGTGTGCACCATAAATCCACCATCACAAAACAAATAGTCCACCATTAAGCTGATTTATGTATTACTTACTGCTACAACAGGCGAAAATCATGTGCAAAACAGCAACAACCAAGATGACGGGAGGGGTATGGTGTCACTCGAGTTTGATATGGGCGTCACGAAATGTTTGGCGGAGAGATGGCGCAGCAGCTCATCGTTACTAAAAAAATTATGTTTGGGCGTCAAATTTGAAATCCGCACGCAATGCTATTCTAACCTGACTTTGTTTAAACTGTGATATTATACTGCCATAACACAAGAATTATAAGAACATTATAATGACAACTATTCTCGATCATATTTTCCTATAATTCATTATTTATTGCAATATTGAAAAGGTTAATATTTAAAATAGCCTGAAAATTCATATCTTCACACTGATTATTATCACTGTAATTATGGATTCAACTTCGGGAAAACGATCTTTAATGTGACGAAGCAGTAAAACTTGATTTTGATTTTCTTGGGAAATTCGAAAAAAAAACAGATTTCAATGCACTCAGTTTTGACATTGATAAGGCCCCCAAAAGGCTTACTGCAAAGCAAAAACACAAATAAACGAAAACACTTCAAAGCAGCCTCAGTTTCTGGAGCCACGAAAGACATTATTTGGAGAAACAAAGACATGAAGGTGCAAAGTAAAGTGCGTATATACAAAACGTGGGTCAGACCAATTATGACATACGCGGGAGAAACAAGAGCGGATACAAGGAAAACAAAAAATCTGTTGAGAACGAACGAGATGAAGATACTTAGAACCATAGCAGGGAAAACAAGATACGACAGAAATAGAAATAAAGTCATACGCGAAACCTGTGAAGTGGAGAATGTCGTTAGATGGACAAGACAAAGACGGCGAATGTGGAACGAACACGTACAACAGATGGACGACAATAGATTGGCGTAAAGTGCGTAAATTGGGGGGGGGGGGGGGTATTAATGTAGCAGCCCTTCGATTCAATTGTATTTTGTAACTTGGCGACTTGCGTTGCTATTGACGTTGCTATAAACATTCATCAAGATAATCTTGTAAAAGCAAAACACATGAAAAGTTCTTCCTGCAAATTAGTATTTTATTTACAACTCCCAAACCAAACATTACAGAAAAACTTAAAACCGCATGGAACGAGGCCAGCAGAGATTGTTGGACTTAGACGTCCCAAGAATGATTAACAGGTAAACACAGGTCCTGGACCTAACGTAAGAAGAAGAAGCTCCTTCGTTTTCAATGGTTAAAAACTGGGTTGCCGAGTTTAAACGTGGTCCTGTGAGCACAAAGGACGGACCCCGCAGTGGACGCCCAAAAAACGGCTACTACCCCGGATATGATTGAAAAAGTACCCCGTATCGTATTGGATGACCGTCGAGTAAAAGTGCGCGAGGTAGCAGACATAGTGGGCATCTCAAATGACAGTGTGCACAGAATTTTAACTGAAGAATTGGAAATAAAAAAATACTCCGCGTGTTCGGTTCCGCGTTTGCTCACACCGGAGCAAAAACTGAACCGTTTGATTGTTTCTCGCGACCTTTTGGCACGTTATCGCCGCAGTCCGAAAGACTTTTTGCGTCATTTCGTAACCGTCGATGAAACCTGAGTCCACTATTACATTCCCGAAACCAAGGAACAGTCCAAACAATAGAAATAGACACACAAAGGTTTTCCCCCACCAAAGAAGACAAAAACGGTTTTGTCAGCAGGGAAGGTTATGGCAACTGAATTGTGGGATTCTCATGGAATTATATTTTCGTCGTCTACTTGGAAAGGAGAAAAACAATAAATGGGAAGTATTATGCCAATTTGTTGCTGCAATTGAGCCACAAAATCAAAGAGAAACGGCCTCATTTGGTTAAAAAGAAAGTGCTTTTCCATCAAGATAACTCACCTGTACACACGTCTGCAACGCCATGGCCAAAATTCATGAATTGGGATTCGAATTAGTGCCTCATTTGCCCTGTTCGCCAGATTTGGCTCCCAGCGATTTTTATCAAACCTGAAAAAAATGGCTCGGTGGTAAAAGATTTTCATCCAATTCCGAGGTAATCGCTGCTGTAAATAGCTATTTTGAGGACTTGGGTTTATCGACCTTCAAAGGCGGCATTGCTGCTTTGGAGCATTGTTGGAATAAGTGCGTTGAGCGAGCAGGAGACTATATTGAAAAATAAAATGATTTTTTGCCCAAAAAACTTGCGTTTTCTTTGTTAGGCCACGTACATTTCGAACGATCCTCGTAGTTAGTAGGTCTTTTGGTAATCGTCTTTTGAGGCTGGTTTATTTAAAAAGCATATGTGGTTGTGTTCAGTACGCTGCACCAAAAAAATTTTTTGAACTGTATTTGTAGTTTTATAACAATTTTTAGATTTTAATTGATTTTATAGAAATCTTCAATAAAGATAAGAGTCTAATATTTTTACAGAATCTTAACATACTTGAAACTTGAATTAATTAGATTTACGAAAACGGCCAAATAACAAGGATTAAATTGCAATGGAATGACTATATGTTGTGAGGAACCAGAAAAATTGATGCGTTAAAATTGTAAATGGTGGGTCAAGAACGAAGAGTTTCTTGTGGCAGGTAAGACATTTTTACGAAGCCCTTAGAAAACTTTTTTTTAAAATGGTTCGTGATTCGTCGGAGATGTATCGCTAGTTTTTTTAATTTTCGCTGTTGTAGATAATTGTTTTTAGACGGTTTAACCAAAAACGAGCGGCCGCAGCTCAGTGGTAAGCGCGCGATCTACCAATACAACGGATCCGGGTGGGAGGTCGAGTATTCTCCAAGAAAACCTATGAAGAAGAAGTGCATGCACTTCTTGTGGTTTGCAGCCCAAATTAAACTGTAGGTCCGCTATGTCTGTCTGTGAAAATTATGTATTACCGCGCACCAAACACATAGAAGAGAGGTCGTCAACGCCCTGAATAGGATATGGCACTAGAAGAAGAATGAAAAATATGTAGAAAACCCTGCTTATTTCGAATATCTTAGAGAATTGGATGGCACATTTAGAACTGAAAGTGGAACAGTACCTATTAAACACTCGGGGAAATATCAGTTCATAGTCAAAATACACAAGTTTATGAGGCGCCGTTTGCAGAAAAACCAAAATGTTTTAAATTAAAAAACTTTGTAAAGAAAATTAAACCCTCTTAGAGGAAAACAAAGTTTGTAACGAACAATAAAATTACTTGAAAAAGAAAACACATTTTTGTTGTTAATTTCCTTGTTTTATATTTTCCCTGGAATTTTCTTTATTCTTCTCTTCACATTTTTTTCTTTAAAAAGTTTTCTTTTCCTTATTTTTTAAAATTTTGATTTCTTTACATACGTTTTCTCCCTTTACAAAAAAATATTTTTCTCTATAAGAGGTTATTCACCTCTGTACCATTTGACAACGTTACAACACGTTAGTTAAACGTGGGCTAAAACGCCGCGTGAGCTGCAACTGTCTGCATGGACGGCGGCTTTTGCAAATCCTCAGGTGTGCTCAAATACGCTTAACAAACATATAAAGAAAGGGCATGGATAGTGTCTCTACTCGGGTTATAAAAGATGCGTGCTATTAATAACAAATACATTGGCGCATTTAAACAATGAGTCTATGAGCACTCGAACATTTCTGAATCATGGAAAAAGGCTAAGATTGTGCCTATTCAGAAAGTCCCGTTAACAAAAAAATATGAAGAATTCAGGCCAATAAATATGCTACCGGTATATGAACAAATTTTGGAAATAATTGTTAAAGAGTATTCCTGAAATCAAATAACACCTTAAGTTATGCCCAGTTGGGTTTCAGAAATAAGTATTTCTGTGAAACAGCATTAAACCTCGTTTTAGCTAACTGGTAATATTGTCACGTTAGGGGATCGTAGCGTGTGACATAATGTCTAGGTATATTATTAGAACAACCAAAATTCAACAGAGATATATTTAGTTAATGATTTACGATATTATTTAATACTAAGTTAAAATTACATGCGTTACCATACAGTTTGTTAATCTGGGGCTCAAGGCCCCCAATATGTGAGAGGTATTTGAGTCGTAGCTATAGTAGATGGTAGAGACTCATGTCGATTCTAAGCTAGATTGAACTAATTAGCTTACGCTGAGTTTGGTCGTTAACTGTTCTTGTACCAGTAAGCTAGAGCCCTTTTATACTCTGTGATGCAGAGTAGTTAGAGGGGTTTTATTAATAATCAATAGATGCACTGCAGAAATCGTGAATGCATCGAGACCCAGATTAGTTTATGAATAGACCAATCAATATTGTATGTAATTGTGCAACAAGGAAAGAGTGCATACAACCCCTTGATATTCTTAAAACAACATGAGGTGGGTCAGGTGACCAAATCGTATTGATCTGTATTATGTATTGCATCATATTGTGACAAATAAGTAATATTTTAATTACTTGAATAATTAATATTAAATATTCTAAATAAGACTAAGTCGACTCGCGACAATATGACTTTATCTAAATAAAAGTGTAGTGGGGTTTGTTCTTCGATTATAAACTTGCATTTGAAATTATTGATAGAAAAAGATTACTGGAAAAATACTGAATTTGCAGCAAAGAAAAAAAGTGGTTTAAAAGTTGTCTTAGTTTCGATCTCAAATTACTGCATTTGGTGGTGAAGTATCCACGGATATTTGTAATAACTTAAGTGTTCCTCAAGGGTCCGTCTTGAGTCCCCTGTTATTTGTACATAAACGATTTAGTCTAAAACGTTAAATACAGCTTGTTAAATGCATATCCTGACGATAGACTAGTTTCAGTTGCCGATGATAATGTTGCAAATGCCATTAATCAAATCAATATGGATCTCGAAGTTATAGCTAAATGGCTAGAAATAAATAAACTTAAATATTTCAAAAACAATATATGGTTATATCAAGTAAAACCCGAGAAAAAAAATAAAATAAAATAAAATTAGAAGTTTTAGAATTACTAGAGATTTCTCAAATTAACATTTAAAAGTAATTATATACAGGGTTATTCAAAAGTAAAGAATAAAATTCGTATTTCTGTAGCGCGTTGGTTTTTGATGAAATGCTCGAACTTGATTTAAATACAACTGCATTTTTATGTGATATCTTTCGTTTTCCAACGTCAACCTACTAGCGTCTACTGTTTTAGACAACAATCGATCCTACTTTATTCTAACTTTCATGACTTGCACCTCCTCGGCATGCGGCTGGATTGTCTGTACTGCTATCGGCGTCAGCAGAGATCGTAGGCTTCCTTAATCACACGTACGTATTTTAAAATTGAAAACGTCAGTTGTATATGTTGCTTTAAAAGTTAAATAATAAAAAAAGACGTACAATATAAAATAAAAATTATTATTTAATGATTATTATTTAAAGAGCTACAGTGAAAGGGAAAAAATATTTTTAACATTCCTTCTTGTAAGAAATGAAAATCAGAAGTTCTTTCGCTTTGTATTTTCTACGCTGTACGCATGTTATAAATTAAAAAAAAAGAATTTGTTGTTTTGTATTGAATGCAATTTATTAGCAATGAAAAAATCGGCTATTTCACTTTACACTTACACTTTCATTAACGTGCTTTACGGTGGATATAAATATGACACTCCTACAAACAAGCGCATTGACAAGTTAACACTGCACAATGCGAGCCAATATTAGACGAGGTTGCGCAACTCGATTGTTGGCTAAGACACTAGACGCTAGTCGTCAACCTCCGCACCCTCAGCCACATTGACATAAATTTTTTAAATAGGGACATATACTGTGTGGGCTCGTTGGGTAGCTTGAAAAAAACTACATTGAAATCTACCATCATAAATAAACTGGGATAGTTGGTTTTCAAGTTACAGCAATTAAATAAAATGAAAAGAAAAATAAAGTTTTTCCATATCAGTTGTATCAAAATTTTCTGATGCACTTGAAACGCATAATAACCCATTTGTTCCAGACGAAAGATGATAGGCCTTTCCTGAAGCACGCAGAAACATTTTAGATAAATCTTATGTTAAATAAAAATTTGAATAACTTACTTGAGACGTGGACATAGGTTTGCAGAGGAAATGTTTTAAACATAATTAACTGAATATCACCCCCATTTAGATAATTGCACACTCTTGCAATAATTGCAGCTTGTATACGGTACAACTAGGTGCTGAATTTCATCGGAATTACATAAAGTAGTGTAATAAACCGTCATATAACCTATGCAATACTTGATGTCGTCCCATGTTAAATCTTTAAGCATGATATGTGATAAAATTACATATAAATTAGAAAATCTTGTTTGCTTACCAGACACTCCATAAGCTACAGCTGCTCCGTGAAAGAAATGCATAACTCTCGCTGCTATGGCGCTGTACTTAAAACATACAAATCCTGGATCCAAAACGAAAAGGTTCCTCTGATTCGATAAATAAATGATCGGGTGTCCGCGGTAATGGGGTATCATAAAGTCAGATCTCGCATCCCTGTACACGTTTTCATGGTTCATGTATTTGGCATCGCAATGTCCCTCATCACAAAGCGCTTTTAAGTTCGGTGAATGTCCGCATAATCAATCGCCAACAAACTGGTAGGGTTTTCTAATAAGCTGTTACGTCGTTTACTTAAAGGTGCTTTTTCTTTTTTCACCATTGTTTGCTATACTACGTTGCTGTCAGCCCATGAAGCCTGTGATTAAAAATTAGATGTACCAAAATTAAATGACTCGACTGAAATTTCCTGCAAAAGAATAAATTATATACTACTATTAATAGGATATTTGAAACATATAAAATTTACATACTAAGAAATTGAAATTACCTTCTCAATTGTGGAACAGCTAGAATCGTCTCTGTCCAACTTTAATCTTTTAGATGAATACATAAGAAAACACTAACACTAAAAAGTAAATCATCTGTAGCAAGTAGATTTTCTAAAGGAGTATGTCAGTATTAGACCAACATAAGATACTGTTAGTTGCATCCACGTATGTTGCATTAAAACATGAATTTTTTCCTAACTTCATATAGCTTCTCATAATCTTTTTTGTCCATTTTCTGAGGTATTTGACACGTATAATAACCCACCTGGTCCAAACGAAGGCTGATAGCCCTTTCCTGAAGCACGAAGAAACATTTTAGGTAAATCTATGTTAAATAAAAATTTTAATATCTTACGAAATACTTGAGATTGTGAACATAAGTTTGCAGAGAAAATGTTTCATGAAAATTAACTGAATATCAGCCCTATTTAGATAATTGCACACTTGCAATAATTGCAGCTTGTATACGGTACAACTAGGTGCTGAATTTCATCGGAATTACATAAAGTAGTGTAATAAACCGTCATATAACCTATGCATATAAATTAGAAAATCTTGTTTGCTTACCAGACACTCCATAAGCTACAGCTGCTCCGTGAAAGAAATGCATAACTCTCGCTGCTATGGCGCTGTACTTAAAACATACAAATCCTGGATCCAAAACGAAAAGGTTCCTCTGATTCGATAAATAAATGATCTGGTGTCCGCGGTAATGGGGTATCATAAAGTCAGATCTCGCATCCCTGTACACGTTTTCATGGTTCATGTATTTGGCATCGCAATGTCCCCCATCACAAAGCGCTTTTAATTTCGGTGAATGCTCGCATAATCAATCGCCAACAAACTGGTAGGGTTTTCTAATAAGCTGTTACGTCGTTTACTTAAAGGTGCTTTTTCTTTTTTCACCATTGTTTGCTATACTACGTTGCTATCAGCCCATGAAGCCTGTGATTAAAAATTAGATGTACCAAACTTAAATGACTCTACTGAAATTTCCTGCAAAAGAATAAATTATATACTACTATTAATAGGATATTTGAAACATATAAAATTTACATACTAAGAAATTCAAATTACCTTCTCAATTGTGGAACAGCTAGAATCGTCTCTGTCCAACTTTAATCTTTTAGATGAATACATTAGAAAACACTAACCCCAACAAGTAAATCATTTGTAGCAAGTAGATTTTCTTTAAAGGAGTAAATTGATTCATGTTAATATACGGTCTTGCTGTGTTTCGGCACCGCAAAAGGAATGTTCACCCATAAATTGTTGCAAAAGTGATTAATATTCTGTTTGCAGATTCCTTTACAACGCGGAAAAAGGTAAATGTTGTTTTATAGTTAAAAATGTCAGTATTAGATCAACAAAAGATACTGTCAGTTGTATCCACGTATGTTGCATTAAAACATGAAATTTTCCTAACTTCATATAGCTTCTCATAATCTTTTTCGTCCATTTTCTGAGATACTTGACACGTATAATAACCCATCTGCTCCAAACGAGGGATGATAGCCCGTTCCGAAGCACGGAGAAACATTTTAGTTAAATCTATGTTAAATAAAAATTTTAATATCTTAAGAAATACTTGAGACTGTGAATATAAGTTTGCATAGAAAATGTTTCATGAAAATTAACTTAGTATCAGCCCTATTTTGTCATCACACTCTTCCAATAATTGCAGCTTGTACACGGTACAACAAATAGGTGCTGAGGTTCATTGGAAATACATAAAGCAGTGTAATAAACCGTCATATAATCTATGCAATCCTTAACATCGTTCAAGATTAAACCTTTAAGAATAATATGTCATTACATCACATATAAAAGGATATTATTTGGTTTAGCTTACCAGACACTCGATAAGCTACAGGAAATTTATAGTGCTCGCTGCTATGTATGAAGCTGCACTTAAATCATACAAATCCTGGGTTCAAAACGAAGAAAGGGATGGGACTTGATGAACGAGAAAGTCTAGAGTAATGGGATACCATAGTCAGAATTCATATCCCTATACACGTTTTCATGGTTCATATATTTGACAGCGCAATGTAAATATTTAAGCACTCTGGAGGAGCCATTGAATTGACCTCCCATCCTAATGTCTGAAATGATACATAAGTATTTAACACTCAAGTTACAAAGCCCAAAACAATTAAACTATACTTACATATAACAAAAACATTTCACAATTCACAATATCTTCTTCGTTGCGTACCCCGTCACATGAGCACAAAGCGGTTTTAGTTTCGCTGGATGCTCGCATAATCGCCAATAAACTGGTAGGGGTTTTCAAATAACCGGTTACTGGAAACATCTACTTTTTTCATTATTGTTTGCCATACTACTTTGCTATCAGCTCATGACATGGGTGGTAGAGGAGTAACTTGATTCGCGTTAATGTATGGGGTGTCTTGGTGTGTTTCGGCACCGCAAATGGAACGTTCGCCCAAAAATTGATTTTGATACGCCAGAACGTTTTCACTAGTTTTTCTAGCGACTTCTTCGCCATATTGAAAACCCCAAATGCCGTTATGTTTATGGTAACCCAGTTCTTCACTAAACGTTCGCTTGTCGTCAGATGGGTTTGGCGACGGATAAACATGCTGAGTTCGTCATCGTCGTCGCTCACTGACATACAGTCGATTTCAGGAGTATAACCTGTTGTAAGTCGACTCTAAAATATAGTAAAATTAGTAAAAGTTTTTCTGATTACTGTTATATTGAACAAAGATTGATTTTAGGAAACTTACGTCGCAAATTGCTTTTGAACGGATGCGTTTTACATATTGATATCCATATTTTGAAACGGATGTGTCAGTTTAAAAAAATGCCTGTCTATGGGTGGGTAAGTGGTTGGGTGCGCTCGTTCGTATGGTTCAAATGGTCCGATTTGTTTCCTGACAATTTTATTAATGGGCATTTCTAGGAGAAACGTAAAATTTTCCATCTAACCCAAAACCGGAAAACAAAAATATGATAAAAATGTAAATGAGGTAACAATGATATAGGTGCTGTTTAAAATGCGCGGCACACTATTGGGAACTCGTCAGATATCCCGAAAAACAAAAAATTTTGATTATCAATTTTGACCTTATTTCCTATTCTTTAAGAATTTATATAAATACAAGTACTTACACTGAATATTGTGTAAATATCACGGTACCTATGTGGAAAAAATCCTGAAAAAAGAAACCTGGGATAAAAGCCGGCGTAAAAAAACGAGACTATTATATAGTACTTTTAACTTAAAATATAGAAACCCTTAGGCAAACTTTTAAATAATACTGTCGCGATTCGACTTAGTCTTATTTAGAATACTTAATATTAATTATGAAAAGTAATTAAAATGTTATTTATTTCATAATGTGGTGCAATAGAATAATACAGATCAATACGACTTGGTCACCTGACATACCTCAGGTTATTCTTAGAATATCAAGGGATTGTATGCACTCTTTCTTTGTCATACAATTACATACATATTGATTGACCTATTTGGGAGCCAATCCGATTGCAGATGCATACACATCTGCAAAGCACTGCAGCATATTAATTATTAATGAAAACGTCCCTACTCTGCAACACAGAGTATAAAAGGGTTAGAACTTGCTGGTACAAAGTTAGTCGACAATCAACTCCAATTCAGCAAGCTGTTTTCATCTACAATTCTAGAACCATCCATACTCTCATTACTTAAACATAATGTGGGTTTGGTATGAAGTGTTGTTAGTCATGTAAGTAAATGTATTAGTTTTAAGCAATCATGTAAAAGGTTATTCAAATATATTGTTGTGTATTTCGAGTTGTGTTTCATTTACGGACATAGTCACGTGCTACGATGTTTGGTTCATCTAATATGAATCAAACGAACCCCCTAACGTGACAACTTGGTGGAGCCGCCGTTTCCATTCCTTTGATTGAAATATTTATTTTTCTTGCGTTCAAGAAACCATAAAATGCTAGCTTGGTTAGAAAATCAATGTTAAATGAAATTTGAGATTTAATCGATTAAGGTTGATTATTTAAGGACATCTTAGCATGATAAGAGATGCCTTTATATCATTAACTAGCATTGATTATTAAATACTTGCTAAAATTATTCTTCGCAAGCTACAAATAGAAGTCAAATTAAATTTATTGTTGAATTATGAGTAAATATTCAATTATGGATTGCAATCTCAGGTATAATAATGTCTGGGGATGAACACAAAAGAAAACCTAGGCCAAAACATGATATAAATTTGAGAAGTTTAAAAAATAAATTATCGGAGCAACCAATTCAAGAATCTTCTGAAATCAAACAAAGAGAAAAGTTAGATTCTGTTTCAAATTATTCTTCAGATTTCAAACCAAAACATAATAGTTCGGAATTAACAGCAAATGTTACCGAAGAATCAACTATAAAAGAAATTGAAACCCAAAAACCAAATTTGGATAAATCTTTTTCATTTTATGAATACGAAGATACAATTGTATGTAAAGTTGATGACAAAAATACAAAAAGTGTAAAAACCCGACCTATATCTGTTCCAATAAAGTTAAACAATGCAAAGGAACAAGTTCTTGAAAAATTTACATCTGATCAAATTAGATTAAAACCTAATGAAAAATTATCTGACAACGATTCAGTACAATTGCAAATATCTAACAAAAATTTAAAATCAGATATATCTGATAAAGATTCGAACGAATCAGAAAAAGAAAAATTTAACAAAGATTCATCACAAGTAGACTCTGAAATAGAAAATTTTAACACTACTATAGTGCCAAAATCACAAATAGATAAAGAAACCACTGATCCAGAAATAGAAAATTTAAGTTTACTTTTTGATTTAGAAAGATTACATAAACAAACTAGTAGAAAACCCTATAAATTAATTCCGGAGTATTCAAATATACTACAAAACAAAAATTTATATAAATTTGATTATAAAGAGACTTCTACATCATCATCTATTTTTAAACCTAAAGGGATATTTCAAGATTTTCTTATAAATACAGAAAATCCTATAACTATTGTTCCGCATAACTCAAATTTAATCACAATGGGAGATGTTACAATCACCGAAGCTTTTGAAACATTAGCAAATCCCATTCTACCTAAGTTTCTTAGTCCCGAGACTTTTAATCCAATTAAAGACAAAAATCCTGCAAAATTTTTAAATACTTATGAACGAGCAGCGGCGGCGAACTCGTGGAACGACAAAAACAAATTATTCTTTTTTGGATCATTTTTAGTAGGACCTGCAGCAATTTGGTACGAAAAATTCAGAATAAATCCTGTCCATAAAGATTTTACTTGGGGAAATGTTAAAAGTCATTTCTTGAAAGAATTTTCAGGAGGTTCCATAAACCGAGAATTAAAATTCAAATTACGATCTAAAAAACAAGGCGAGTTTGAGGACATAAATAGCTATTTATACGAAATATTAGACATCTGTTACAATTTAGACGAAAATATGTCCGAAGCAGATATAATTGAATATTTCGAGTCAGGTTTACATTCATGCAATCAGTACTTATATTCAGTATTAACAGAAGACGAGATGACACTAGAAAAACTGAAAAAATTGGTTTTAAAAATTAGTGATGCTAAACAACGTCAGGAACTATCAAAATTACAAACTACGGATTCTACTTTGTTAGTGACTGATGTGGTACCGTATCAAGGAACTTCGGTAAATTACAATAATTCTCGAGCGTTTGATAGAACATTAAATCAAAGCCAATATCAAAATTTTGATCGTTTTAATACATATCCTCGTTCGAGAGGGGCATTTTCAAATCAGAATTTGAGAGGAGGATTTACATATCGCGGTCCATCTCGTACATTAAATGCGCAACCAATTTGTTTTAAATGTGGAAAAGTGGGGCATACCATAAGAGCATGTCAAATAAATGGTGGTGTTTATACAAATTCAAAAAATAGACAACCACGAGGTCACAATTTTAACAGAGGCGATAATACTAGAAAACCACAAAATTTTGGCAGGAATAGTGATTTGGGAAATGGCAACGGACAGCCACGGTACTGAGCCACGAAGCTGTCCACAATCAAAAACAAGGGCTCCCTGATATAAGAAATTATTTACAAATTTTAATTATTCTAGGCTATATTAATAACACAGAAGTAGAAATTATTATAGATACAGGATCAGTTGAAAATGTTATACAAAAAGATTTTGTACGTAAAGTAGAAAATGCAGCAGGAATATCTTGTTTGTTAACTGCTGGAGGTCATAAATTACCAGTCCTTGGAACGACAACTTTCGAGTTAACTCTTCAAAATTGGAAAACCACCATTAGAGCAGTAATAATTGAGTCTTCTCCAAAGCCTTTGATTTTAGGAATGAAATTTTTGCTGAAACATAAAAGTGAAATTAATTTCCAAAATTCTACTATTATTTTAAACAATAACACAGTAAATTCAGTTTGTATTAATTTTCATAAATCTAGCATCAGGGACCTTTGGCAAGCAAATATAAATAATAAACTAATTTTCAATAATTTTTTAGATGAAATAGAAGTGTCAAGTGAACCAAACAATTTACATAAATTGGTTTTAATCGACGATATAGAAATAAAACCGAACGAGCAAAAAATTGTATATTTACAATTATTAGATAAAAATAAATTACGAAAAAGTAACTTTGAAATATGTTTACGAGACAATTTGTTATACAAAAACAAATTAATCCCAATAAATTATACTCAAAACAGTATAAATGATTGGGAAATCGAATTATGTTCACAAAATACAAATAATGTAAGATTATTTGCAGGAACAGCTTTAGGATATCTAGAAAAAATCGAGTCATTAAATAATTCAAAATTATTATCGACACTAGATGTTTATGCTGAACCTAATTCAAAAAAGCATAATATAAACCCTGAATTGACTATAAACCAACGAGAACAATTAGAAAAATTGTTAGGCGAATATAAAGATATCTTTGCAGATAACTTTTCGGAAATGGGCTTCACTGATTTACTACAGCACGAAATAATAACCGAAGGTTCTGAACCAATAAAATCTAAACCTTATAAAGTATCACATAAAGAAAGGCAAATAATACAGGAGCAAATTGACGAAATGCTGAAATATAACATAATAAGAGATTCTCAAAGTGAGTGGGCTTCACCTATTGTGTTAGTTAAAAAGAAAGACAATTCATTTAGATTCTGTATAGATTATCGCAAATTAAATGCAGTAACAAAAAAATATAATTACCCTTTGCCAGTCATAGAAGATTTACTCAGCTACTTGAGTGGTGCTTGTTATTTCTCATCGTTAAGATATGTATTCTGGATACTTCCAAATTGGGGTACATCCAAATCATAGAGAAAAGACAGCATTTGTATCTCCTGATGGACTTTATGAATTCAACGTAATGAGTTTCGGATTAACGAATGCTCCTCGGACTTTCCAAAATATGGCAGATCGAGTACTGAAACGTTTAAAATTTAAAGAAATTTTAGTATACATGGATGATATTTTGGTATTTTCAAATACATTTAACGAACACTTACTTAGACTCAGAAATGTGTTTGAACGATTAAGACAGCATAATTTAACTTTGAAACCCAGTAAATGTAATTATGCAAAAACGGAACTGATTATTTTAGGACATAAAGTAAATTCACAAGGTATTCTACCTAACTATAGTAAAATTCAGGCAATAACTGAATTTCCAACACCAAATACTACTAAAAAAGTACAATCATTTTTAGGAATGTGTAATTATTATAGGAAGCATGTAGAAAATTTTGCAAGAATAGCAAAACCGTTGTACGATCTCACTAAACCTTCAAATAAGTTTACGTGGGAGGAGGAGCAGCAAAAGGCATTTGATACTTTAAAAAGTAAGTTATCATCTGCACCAATTTTGCATCATTTTAACCCTGAATTAGAAACAGAGTTAAGAATAGACGCTAGTAGAGAGGGATTAGGAGCTATCCTTTTACAAAATTTTGATGGAGAATTTTTTCCAATTGCATTTATATCAAGAGGACTTACAAAAGCAGAAAAAAATTATTCAATATCAGAGCTCGAAGCTTTGACAGCCATTTGAAGCTTAACTCAGCTAAGACCTTATGTATTTGGAAAGCATATTAATATAGTTACCGATCATCACTGTTTATGTTGGATCCAGAGATCACGAGATATCACAGGTAGATTAGCACGGTGGGCGATCAAGTTACAAGATTTCTCATATAAGGTGTCTCATAAGTTAGGGGCCTTGAATAAAGATGTGGACGCGTTGTCCCGTAATCCATGTAGACCAGCCACAGAACTTGACGAAATTCAAGCAGAATTTGTTCCAACTTTCATAATGTTACCCAATGATATTGCAGACCTGCAACGTCAAGATAATCAATTATCCAAACTTTTCTTGGCATTATAAAATAAAAAAGATAAGGATATCAAAAAATATTAGACAATTACAAAGATAAATCAATGAATAGAAAAGTAAATGCGGTTCAAATGAATCAAATATCGACTCATAAGTTATATTTAGATCACACCTGCATGACCAATGCAGTCATTCAAAAGCAAGCCAGCTTCATTGGGGAGTTGTGGATGCTTGCATCCTGTAAGATAACCAAACAACCCTTCATTGTTGTCTGTTAAGCTGCTGCAATGAGACTTGACCTGACACACATAGGTTAATGAACTACCTATCTATGTGAACCAATATGAATTTAATTCAGAAGCACAGATGAAATGATAAATCACTGCAAAATTATAAGTTGAGATAATTTAAACTTACCTACAATACTAGTAGTATTTTCTTATCCAGAATAGATATAAATTATGTCTAGAATCCATCATTTGATTGAAACCACAGATATTTATTTTCTTGATCACTAAATCAAGAGGGCTTTCTATCTTTGAAGTTTGTATCTAGAAAATACAAATACATCAATTTTAGAAGAAAAAAAAAGATTTAAATAAATTAAAATATGAAATTTATAAATATTAAAATATTTTGAATAAAAATTCTAATTTTTATTTCAATTGTTACAGAAAAATTATGATGATAAAATCCAGTTTAAGTCAAGTAGACGAATCCTACGCAATTACCAAATTTGAATACAGTCCAGGATTGCATTTTGAAAAAATTGGACAATTAAAATTATATAATAATGAGGTAACAATAATTGCATTTTTGAACTTAACGCATTACAATTATAAATTTGAACAACTTCAATATTATTTTGATAAAATACAGCAAATATGCATTGCACAAAAAGAGAGACAAAACAAATGGCGACCAAAGACAGAAATAATTAATAATTTAAAAATTTGTGATAATTTCATCCAAAACGCCATGGAAAGCTTAACTAGAATGAAATTTGTAAAAACTAATTTAGAACAATTAGTAGGGCACAGCCGTACAAAAAGGAGTCCTATTGATGGTTTTGGATCACTTTTGAAAATATTATTCGGCACATTAGATAGTGAAGATGGTAAATTCTATGATAAAAAGATCACGGAATTTGAACAACACAGTAAACAATTAGCTCAGCTAATAAATGATCAAACAATACTAATTAAATCCGCAATTTCTACGTTTAATTCTTCAATTTCTAATTTAGATTTTAATCAGAATATGTTGAGAAAAAATTTAGAAAAACTAGAAGAATTATTACATAATCAGTCTAATTTTATGAGTTACTTAGACGTGAGATTATTTATTGATGAAAATATTCAACTATACAGTCTATTTTCAAATCAATATAAATTTGAAATTACAACTTTAACCAATGCAATTCTTTTTAGTCAAAAAGGAATAATTCATCCTGCGATTTTACCACCACAAAAATTTATGCTTGAACTACAACAATTATTTCATCATTTACCAAAAAATTTAGAATTTCCAGTGTCGCTGACACCAGATAATATACATATTTTGTTAAAATTAATAAAATTAACAGTTTATTACAAGAATTCCAATTTAGTGTACATTATTTCTGTACCAATAACAAACAATCTTGATTATGATGTTTTAAAATTAACTCCTTTACCAATTCAGTATATCAAAAATACGTATATTTTTATCCAACCTTCGTCAAAATTTCTAGCAGTAAGCCTAGATAAACAACGATTTTTTATGTTATCAACAAATGAATTTGAAACTTGTCAAAAATATAACCCTCAAAAATATTTGTGTGATCAAAAACAACCTTTGAATTTAGCCTATCACCACGAAATTTGTGAAGTAGAGTTGTATCGTGGGTCACAAACAATTCCAAAAATTTGTGATAAACGTATAGCTGAAATTAATCATCCGATATGGACACAATTAATCACAACCAATGCTTGGTTATTCACGATTCCAAAATACGAAGTGCTCACAATAGTGTGTAATAATTCAAATTCAAAAGATATCATTCTTTCCGGAATTGGAAAAATTAATTTATCTCGTTATTGTAAAGCATTCTCAAAATCTACAATTTTGATACCCAAAGTTGATATTGTACAGTCTGAGTTAACCATGGAATATGTGCCAAAAATTAACCTACAATTCAACGATTCAAATTTTGAAAATATACGACTAGCCATTCCACACTTAAATTTGAGTGCTGGATATAAAACAGTCATTCACACGTTAAATGATTTACAAAGTGTAAATAACAAATTAAATGACATTGAAAAAATTTCATCGAACCTTGCAAACACAAAATTTACAGGGTCGAAAATCGACAAATTTTTTTATACAACCTACGTACTAATGGCTACAATAATTCTAACGTCAGGCTTGGCTATAGTACGATGTGCATTAAAACACAAATGTTTTAAGACCAACGATCAAATTAATAAAACTTTCAATACCAAAAAATTAGCAAAAGAGCTAAGAATTTTAAATTCAAATGCAGGAAAACATCATTATAACTCTCCACAAACACCAAAAAGTGTTTTACGTTGGAAACACTTTAAACAAACCTTGAAAAAAAAATGTGACGTTTTTCCTATAATTGTTGGATAATCTCATATTTTACAAATGAAAAGAAAATCTTTTTATTTTACATTGTACAAGTGGAAGTAGCAAAAAAGTTAAGAACATTGAGTCAACTTTCACAACTTATGTAAAATTTTGTGAAAAAAATTTAAAATAACTAACTTTAGCAATAATTGGAAAATTACATGCTAATTTTACATACTTTTAGTTAATTTCACTTCGAACCATATAAATGCTCTACGTGTGTAGTAGTACAAGTAATTAATAATCTTATTTATAGGTTAACCAAAAATTTTGTAAAATCTAATCATTTGCAATGATTTAGAAAAAAAACATTATAGAGAATAGAGTAACAACCTATATTAATTGTAACTTAGATAATAATTAATTATAACATCAATAACATAGAAGTTAAGGAATTTTAAAATTGTTGCTGAACTTAGAAAAACTGCTACTCAATTCATGTTGCTATGAGTTTTAAACTTTTTACGGTAAGTTTCAAATATATTAAAGTATATTCACGCTAGGTGCCTTATTAATCAAAATATTATTACTTACCTTATATTTAAAGCTTACAGAAGTGTAAAATCACACAAAACTTAATAACAACAAGTACAAGGCACGTTAATACCGGCCATCTTAAACACTTGATGCGTCACTTTAAGTCACGTGAGCATGTTTCTAACACTCAAAGAATAGTTTTTACCTTAGTACCATAGAAGCGGCAAATGTTAAAACATTTAAAGACCAAATTTGACCTCAATAAATTCAGAAAAATCTCAATAAACATTTTTAATAATAAAATAATCAAAATATTACAAATCTAAGTATTGTAACACCTCTTCCATATTCAAGTTAAATAAAAAATCTCCTGGGAGGGGAGCAGGGGGATCTACTGGGGCTCCAGGCGGAACTTCTGGACCACCATCATCTTCTTCTTCCATATAGTAGAAGTCGATGCGGAGGAACGGACCTTCCAAAATTATTCTTACCTCCACAAAACTCGTCTCCACATTCAGCCCAAACACCCCATGGTGTCCAGTCGCAGGAATTATCACAAAAATGCTCCCAGGGCCTATGCGGGTGGTCACTTGCGACATGATAAGGGTGAGCGGATATCCCTGCCGCACCCACACCGTCTCCAGGTCCCTTCCTTGTAATAACTCTGGAATAATACAATATATGTTAGGATTTCCACACCAAACAAAAGAGGGAAAAATAAAAACGACAAAATTTTATATTTACAAAAATATACCAAAAATACAATACTTACGCACTCCGGGGAGCAACCCTGCCTCCAGGGGGGATGCCGTATGTAGCACCTCTTGAATTTGCGTGAGGTTGAAGTTTGGATTCATGGCTATAACGACCGTTAAACAATGAATGTGACATCTTGCTCCCGCGAAAGCTTTTAAAAGGAATTTTTGCAAATACAGCAAAATCACAGAAGATGCACCCCGCAACTTTAATGTAAACAATCTTGTCATTTAAATAATTGTATTTTTGAAAATACGCAAAATTTTCAGCGAAATGGTCCTTAAACGTTTACGATAAAATATTATATTAGAAATTAAGATATTAAAAACTTAAAATATTTTGTAATTTTATGTAAAATAGTAAAATACCAATTTATTTAAAATAATGTATGTACTTACGCCATCTGGAATGAAACTATGGAACTAGAATCACAAATGGTAGAAAACTGCAGGACCACACCACACACGCAACAGCAGCGGCCGAGGTCATCGATAGGTGACTTAGCTTACAAAGGTAACCACGACGGGTTGCATAAGCAACACAGTCACGGTTGTTTCAAGCCACTACAGTGTGCGTCAAATACGTAAACTAGTGAAGTGTTTTATTAAACCAAAGTTTCGTGTAATGTTGCAAATACACAACTGCTTATAAAATTTCATGTATTGTATTGTATGTATACCATTTCATGTATGATGTACCTTATTTAACTGTATTAACCATTTTAACATTCTCGATGTAGATTTTTTGTAATCCTTGCGTAAATTAAGCTTCATCATCTCAAGAGATGGGTTTCGCTTGGTTTGCAGGGAAGGATGTGTCGCGATTCGACTTAGTCTTATTTAGAATACTTAATATTAATTATCAAAAGTAATTAAAATGTTATTTATTTCATAATGTGGTGCAATAGAATAATACAGATCAATACGACTTGGTCACCTGACATACCTCAGGTTATTCTTAGAATATCAAGGGATTGTATGCACTCTTTCTTTGTCATACAATTACATACATATTGATTGACCTATTTGGGAGCCAATCCGATTGCAGATGCATACACATCTGCAAAGCACTGCAGCATATTAATTATTAATGAAAACGTCCCTACTCTGCAACACAGAGTATAAAAGGGTTCGAACTTGCTGGTACAAAGTTAGTCGACAATCAACTCCAATTCAGCAAGCTGTTTTCATCTACAATTCTAGAACCATCCATACTCTCATTACTTAAACATAATGTGGGTTTGGTGTGAAGTGTTGTTAGTCATGTAAGTAAATGTATTAGTTTTAAGCAATCATGTAAAAGGTTATTCAAATATATTGTTGTGTATTTCGAGTTGTGTTTCATCTACGGACATAGTCACGTGCTACGATGTTTGGTTCATCTAATATGAATCAAACGAACCCCCTAACGTGACAATACGAACATCGTTTTAATTATATAATTTATTTTCTCACTAAAAACACAGTTAAAGACAATAACAAGGAATATCTATATAGTATTATAATAGTCTACTATGGCTTTTAATTGTTTGTACTTTTAATATAAAATATAAATTTAAAATTTCGTAATTCGTTGGGATGATGGGTTAAAATAAATTATCAATTTAAGTAGATGTATGATTTTACAGCTGTTTCGGCAATTAATTTGCCTTCTTCAGAAATTGTTTTTATTTTTAGTAAGAATCTACAAATTAATATATAGGTTAACAATAAACATATTAAAATTATGAAATTAGCTTACCAGTAATTGTACAAAACTGTGTGTTAATAAATAAAACATATATTAATGAAATAGAAACAAATTGATCACTATTAACTAATACAAATTACATTTAATGAAATTGACATATAACAGGTTAATCAGCTGATACTATAATAGTGAAGTCAGGTACGTTAGGTAAATTTTCGCGAGCGACATTAAGTTTATTTGGTATGGAGTTTGATGATGTTATTATAAATTTTACTTAGCCCGTTTATATCGGTTCTGTCGTTTACTGTATTTTCTTTTTTGATGTAAATCATTTCTTTTATTAATCTCTTCTTTTGTTGCGGTTCTTTATCTAGAATTGTTGTATCTTTAAGGTTAAATAAATGTCCTGTTTCCAAATGATGTCTTTTTAGACCTGTTGATTCTGTATTTTTATCTAAAATACTGTATTTATGTGCTTTTAGTCTGTTTTCTATCCACTGCATTGATTGTCCTACGTAACATTTATCACATTCTTCACATGGAATTTTATATATGGTATTTGTTTGTTTATTTTTAGGAATTTTTGTTTTTATTCCTGGGAAAAATTTTCCAATGTTGTTTTTATTTTTGTGTGCAATTTTGATGTTTTGTTTCTTAAGAATCATTTCTATTTTTTCAGATAAGCCTTTTATGTATGGAATGCTGGTATATATATTTTTATTATTTTCTGTTGTTTTCTTATATTTATTTCCATTGTAGTATTTATGAACTCGTTTTGTTATTACACTATTTATTAAATTTTCTGGGTATCCATTTTGCTTTAATGTTGATTTAATTTTATTTATTTGTTGTGGTCTTTGGCTTGGTGTTGTAAAATGTATTGCCCTGTCTGTTATTCCCGCGATGACACTTTTTTTGTATTGTAGAGGTTGATTTGAATTATAATTGAGGTATCTTCCTGACCATATTTTTTTAGTATACCATGCAGTTTCTATTTTTCCATTGTTATTTTTTAACGTAATATCTAGGAAGTGTAGAGTTTTTTCTTCTTCGGTTTCGATTGTAAATTGTATGTTGTTGTGTATTTGATTAAATTTGTTATGTATTGTTGTTATTAGTTTGGAATCTGCAATTATAAATATGTCATCCACATATCTTTTATATGTTATAATGTTTAAATTTTTTAATGCTTCACTTTCAATATTTTCCATGACCATATTTGCTAATGGGGCTGATATTGGAGCACCCATTGGTAATCCTGCGATTTGTTGGTAAATTTTATGTGATAAAATATAAATATTAAATAATCTATGGAATGCCGTCTTACTTTTTATCTTGAATTGTGGAAAACAAAATTACATTTTCCTCATGTTGCTAAATAGTTTCTGACAACTAAAATTCAATTTTTGACGTCATAAGTTTATTTTCTGACGTCAAAAAATTATGTTATGACGTCAATAGTAAGTTTTTTGGCTTTAGAAAGTCATTTTCATACGTCTTAAAAGTTATTTGTGACGTCAATCTTTTATTTTATGAAAATTATTTTGTTAACGAAGGATCTTCAACAAGGAACATTTAATTAATACTAAACAAATCGGATATTTAACGCCAGTAAGTAATTTTTTGCCGCCAATAAATGATAATGACGTCAATAAACACTTTTTGGCGCCAGAAAATCTTTTTCAGACTATAAAATTTATTTTCTGACGTTAAAATTTATTAAATTATGCTTAATCTAATTCCGATTGCTAAATTGTAGTAGACATATTTCAATTAAAAAATCTCGTACCGGTTTTTAATATTTATATAACTTCATCCCCCTATTTATTAGGAGTTGTAAACGTTTTTTAGCATTTCATTTAAAATTCTCAAGTTACCCCCATTCCTTAAAATAGGCTGCTTTTTAGAAACTCACTATTGGTCTTAAATAGGTCCTTCCCACAAAAAATTTAAAATTTTTTATTATAATTTTGGGCATATTATCCGCACGCTACAAATTGTTCGCATTATTTTAATATACATCAAAATAAGCAGAAAATTTTAAAAACATAATTCGGGAAACTGGTTTAGTCGTTTCTTTAACAATAGTTGCTCTGAAATAAGTGATTTGTATAAGGGGGCAATGCTTATTTAATTCAGTATGTTTATTCATTTTTGTCTAAATAAATAATGTCTCATATGGGGTGTCATTTTTTTTCGAAATATCAAACAAAAAAGGTACACTTGCTGAAAGTTGTTTAATCCAACGATTTTAGAGATAAATCATCATTGTGAAAAATCGAGTTGGCATAAATTTTTTTAAATTAAATTAGTCTAATAATGTATTGTAAATAAAGCAATTATTAACTGCTACAGGTTTCTTATGTTAGCCTTATACGCATTTCAACGTTTTTAGACGTTAATATCAAAGGCAAGATTGAAAGTAAACAGTTGTTGTTGCTATAGGAACAATAAATCTTCATAACTTGATCTTAGTTTTCTATATCTGCGTCCAGATTACTTGATTTGTCATTCTAAAACGTCCAATAAAAGTGAATTTAAAAGATCAATTTGTAATGTTTGTGAATTTCAAATGCTTCCAGTATTCCTAACTTACGTTTATCACCACAAAAGTCTTAAAATTTTATAGTGTTATTACATGCCATTGAATGATTGTGTTCTAATAAGTGTTTAGCGTAATCGGATGTATTGGGGGGTTTATACTTGTAACAAGGTACGTGTTCCTTGTACCTTATATCAAAATTGCTAATTGTTTGTCCTATATAAACCGAATTACAGTGCAAGAATTTAATTTGTAGATGCCTGATTTTATTAAATTGTCTGTTTTTTCTTTAGCGTTAAACAAAGCGTTTGAAATGTTTTTTGTTGTTGTAAAAGTTATGTTACATTTATTTGTTTTGTTTATAATTTTGGCAATTTTTTCCGGTTTATTGCCAACATATGGAATTGACACGTATTTCATTTTATCTGATGAAGTAGTTGGATGAATTTTGTGAATAGCTAATTTATAACGTTTCTTTCATTAGTGTATCAATAACTTGAGTATTTGAACCATTATTGTATGCAATTTGTTTAATAATCGAAATTTCTCTGTTATAACTAATTTCACCTAAAGGTACCGTTAAAGCCCTATGTATAATTGACCTGTATGCTGCTAATTTGTGTTTTATGATGACAGGAATCGTGTGGTATTGTAATGTCTGTGTGTAGGTTTTGTATAAACAGAATATTCCAGTTTATTATTTGAATTAAGTTTTATGTTTAAATCTAAAACTTAATAGACCTATTTTGTTCAGTTTCTAGTATAAATGTTATTTTTGGGTGCAAGCTGTTATGAAAAATCAAAAATTCTGTAATTAATTCAAATGAACTATCAAAACATGCTAGAATGTCATCAACATAAGGAAACCAAAATATAACTTTCTTAGAATGGTTTGACTCAAATATTTGATCGTCTAGATTTTCCATAAATATATTAGCTAAAAGATGTGAAGTTGTTACAAGTATAAAAAAAAACCATAAATTCAATTGCGCTAAACACTTATTAGAACACAATCATTCAATGTCATCTAATAACACTATAAAATGTTTTTTACACTTTTGTGATGATAAACGTAAATCAGATATACTAGATGCTTTTGAAATTCACAAGCATTTAAAAACTGTGCCGTTAATGTATGAGTAAATTGATTTCTTAAATTCGCCTCTGCTGGACACTTTGAAATAAGAAATCAAGTCATCTGCAGACGATTACCGAGATCATGTCACCAAGTTTTATTGTTATAACAACACTAACGGTATACTTTTTAATATAACATTTGATAATGGGATGTAAACACGTCGAAATACGTATAAGGTTAAAATAAATAAATATTATTGAAGTAATACAATATTTTATGTATCTATAATCAATAAATATGGACTTTGACGAAGTAAAGCTGGAATTTATAATTAAAACAATCCTTAATTTCAATAGGTTTTTTATTTGTTTTAGCCTTATACGTATTTCGACATGTTGACATGTCATTTTCAGAGGCAAGATTAAAACTAAACAGTTGGTGTTGCTGTAGGAAGAATAAATCTTCATTACTTGCTCTTGGTTTTCTATATCTGTGTCCAGATAACTTGATACCTCATTCTTAAATTCACCATTGTTGGACGTTTTAGAATGATATATCAAGACATCTGGACACAGACATAGAAAATCAAGATCTAGTTATAAAGATTTATTGTTCCTATAGGAACACCAACTGTTTATTTTTAATCTTGCTTCTGAAAATGACATGTCAAAATACGTATAAGGCTAAAACTAAAATAAAAAAACCTGTTGAAGTTAAGAACTGTTTTATTTACAATAAATTTAAATTTCTGCTGTTTTATAACTGTGACCTAATCCTAACCTATACGTTAATAAATATTGGCGTGTTTATATTTAAATACTTATAAGAATGACTTGCTTTTGAAAAAAGCATCGCTTCCTTTAAATGAATGCTCCCTGCAAATAATAAACGACATTTGTCACGCACTTATTACCAAAATTTCAGATTTAGCTTTTGTGCACAAAACAAAATTTATTTTCAAATATGATGATTTCAGGGCATGCTCCACAACGTTAACATAATGCTATCCCTGTTAGTTATGTTGGCACAGAATCGAACGAAGGAGGCGTTATCTATGGAAATGAGGAGCGTCTGTACAAAAATGGTCATGTCCAATAAATGTGTATGTGGCACTTTGGAGGCTAAGCAGTATCCACGTGGAGAAAATAACCGGTTGATAATAGACGAGTTTTTTTAGATCTTCAATGCTATTGGTTTAGCACCTAGTGGTACCGTTTAACACATAACTGTATTAGTATAGCCACATTACAGCGAACTTGACTTCTTGAACAACTCCTCTTTTTACGCCACACAAGTTTACAGAAGTGTAAAATCACACAAAACTTAATAACAAGTACAAGGCACGTTAATGCCGGCCATCTTAAACACTTGATGCGTCACTTTAAGTCACGTGAGCATGTTTCTAACACTCAAAGAATAGTTTTTACCTTAGTACCATAGAAGCGGCAAATGTTAAAACATTTAAAGACCAAATTTGACCTCAATAAATTCAGAAAAATCTCAATAAACATTTTTAATAATAAAATAATCAAAATATTACAAATCTAAGTATTGTAACACCTCTTCCATATTCAAGTTAAATAAAAAATCTCCTGGGAGGGGAGCAGGGGGATCTACTGGGGCTCCAGGCGAACTTCTGGACCACCATCATCTTCTTCTTCCATATAGTAGAAGTCGATGCGGAAGAACGGACCTTCCAAAATTATTCTTACCTCCACAAAACTCGTCTCCACATTCAGCCCAAACACCCCATGGTGTCCAGTCGCAGGAATTATCACAAAAATGCTCCCAGGGCCTATGCGGGTGGTCACTTGCGACATGATAAGGGTGAGCGGATATCCCTGCCGCACCCACACCGTCTCCAGGTCCCTTCCTTGTAATAACTCTGGAATAATACAATATATGTTAGGATTTCCACACCAAACAAAAGAGGGAAAAATAAAAACGACAAAATTTTATATTTACAAAAATATACCAAAAATACAATACTTACGCACTCCGGGGAGCAACCCTGCCTCCAGGGGGGATACCGTATGTAGCACCTCTTGAATTTGCGTGAGGTTGAAGTTTGGATTCATGGCTATAACGACCGTTAAACAATGAATGTGACATCTTGCTCCCGCGAAAGCTTTTAAAAGGAATTTTTGCAAATACAGCAAAATCACAGAAGATGCACCCCGCAACTTTAATGTAAACAATCTTGTCATTTAAATAATTGTATTTTTGAAAATACGCAAAATTTTCAGCGAAATGGTCCTTAAACGTTTACGATAAAATATTATATTAGAAATTAAGATATTAAAAACTTAAAATATTTTGTAATTTTATGTAAAATAGTAAAATACCAATTTATTTAAAATAATGTATGTACTTACGCCACCTGGAATGAAACTATGGAACTAGAATCACAAATGGTAGAAAACTGCAGGACCACACCACACACGCAACAGCAGCGGCCGAGGTCATCGATAGGTGACTTAGCTTACAAAGGTAACCACGTATAATACGTATAAGGTTAAAATAAATAAATATTATTGAAGTAATACAATATTTTATGTATCTATAATCAATAAATATGGACTTTTACGAAGTAAAGCTGGAATTTATAATTAAAACAATCCTTAATTTCAATAGGTTTTTTATTTGTTTTAGCCTTATACGTATTTCGACATGTTGACATGTTATTTTCAGAGGGAAGATTAAAACTAAACAGTTGGTGTTGCTGTAGGAAGAATAAATCTTCATTACTTGCTCTTGGTTTTCTATATCTGTGTCCAGATAACTTGATACCTCATTCTTAAATTCACCATTGTTGGACGTTTTAGAATGATATATCAAGACATCTGGACACAGACATAGAAAATCAAGATCTAGTTATAAAGATTTATTGTTCCTATAGGAACCCCAACTGTTTATTTTTAATCTTGCTTCTGAAAATGACATGTCAAAATACGTATAAGGCTAAAACTAAAATAAAAAAACCTGTTGAAGTTAAGAACTGTTTTATTTACAATAAATTTAAATTTCTGCTGTTTTATAACTGTGACCTAATCCTAACCTATACGTTAATAAATATTGGCGTGTTTATATTTAAATACTTATAAAAATGACTTGCTTTTGAAAAAAGCATCGCTTCCTTTAAATGAATGCTCCCTGCAAATAATAAACGACATTTGTCACGCACTTATTACCAAAATTTCAGATTTAGCTTTTGTGCACAAAACAAAATTTATTTTCAAATATGATGATTTCAGGGCATGCTCCACAACGTTAACATAATGCTATCCCTGTTAGTTATGTTGGCACAGAATCGAACGAAGGAGGCGTTATCTATGGAAATGAGGAGCGTCTGTACAAAAATGGTCATGTCCAATAAATGTGTATGTGGCACTTTGGAGGCTAAGCAGTATCCACGTGGAGAAAATAACCGGTTGATAATAGACGAGTTTTTTTAGATCTTCAATGCTATTGGTTTAGCACCTAGTGGTACCGTTTAACACATAACTATTAGTATAGCCACATTACAGCGAACTTGACTTCTTGAACAACTCCTCTTTTTACGCCACACAAGTTAAGCATTATGTAATTTCTTATGGACGTGACTAATTTTGAACGAACTACATGCATCATTTCCTGCCGTGAGACATGTCTTGTTTTCCTTGAACTCTCGTACTTTCCTATAGATTTACTATGGGACAAGATATGTTTTGCACAATTCTGGTATCAAAAACGGATGCAATTCAGAAAAACGTACAAGGTTCCACCACTGACCCAAGTGGAAGCTTATATGCACATGACCGCTTTTGCACAGACGCTCCTCAAATACCGCCAATAAAAAAAAATATGATAAGTGCTTCCAGTTGCCCCGGGGGCCCAGTTAAGAAACCGTGTCTTAACTACTTTATGTTTTACTTTAATATGTTCTAGCAACAAGAAATCACTAAGTCAACGCTAATTCTTGTATATACTGGCGTCTTGGTAGACTAACGTCGATGTTGTTTGAAACAAAGTATTTGTGAGTTGATTGCAGCTACATTCAGTAGTGAATAAAATACGACCATTGGCCATCTTCTTGTATTCCTTGCTACTTTGTAAAGAGCATAAAGCTGGTCTACCGTGTCAACTCCACCCTTGGTGGTATTATAGAGAGTAATAATCTCTGGCTTATTTTGATCACCTGTTGATCTGTCAATTGCATCATCGTGGTGCATCGATGATACTAATAATACATTCTTATACTTTTTTGGTATATATGACACAATTGTCATATCCTCTTGGAACCCAAACATGCTGGAAGTCACTGGACGCTGCTTTGTATTTACAAACTCTGGTGGAAGTTCCATTTTATTTTTTTTTAACTGTTCCTACATAGGTTAATTTGTGATTTTTCAGTAGCAACGAAACGAGCCGAAATGTAAACCAGTTGTCACAAGTAAGGTTCCTTCCTGTACCGAATATAGGAGAAATTGCTCTTTCAACTACACTAGCTGTATCATATTGAACATGATATGGTCCTTCTGGCTGTGTTCCGACATATATCTAGGTGTAGGGTGTAATGGGATTTAGCGTCTACGAGGGCAAATATTTTGATTCCGTATTTGTATCTAACTCATCAAATCGAAGACATCGCACGAGAAACAAAAAACGCCTTTCTGGCATAGTTAACTAAAACCGCTCGACGCCCAAACCTTTACGATTCCACAAGTCTGAGCTATTTTGACGACTACCTTTTAGAGATCCAGCCAAATATAGGAGCCCTATCAGAGGTTTGACTTCTACTACATCAGTTGGTTTGGCATCGCGGTCCCTTGCATACGCACCTGATATTGTATTGAGAATATGTCTATTAGTGTTCTCTACAACTAAATTTATAATATCGTTGGAGAAAAAAAGTTCCCAACTTTGTAAAATGGGTTTAGCCATTTTCCCACTACCTTTCACTCCAGGCAAATGTATGACTAAGTTAGACTGTCGTGTTCTAACATTTTTATTTGGGACTATTTTCTCCACTTGGTTTGTCCATCCTTTCCAATAAAAAATGGAATTTTAGCTTTTTTTGGTGGACATACGGCATCTCCATTATCACTATCAGCCTCCTCCTCGGTGTCAGAGTCCCATAGATCTTCCTCGACACAATCCTCTTCATCTTCTGGCTCACTATCGTCGTATTGTTCTTCAGCAGAATCTACCTCTTCCAACAAACGCTGTAGGAAGCGTGCTTGCTCTTTTTCGTAATCCATAATCACTATTTTAAAAACGCTTTTATAAAGAATGGTTCAAAATATAATCAACAATAAACTTACCAAATACGGCAAATTCAGAAAAAATGTCAAGAAGGCAAATAAAAATTACACAAACGTAAACGGTCGCGCCAAGTCTCACAGAGTTTTTTCTAAATAACTCACGAATACTAACAGCTGTGCTTATACCGATTATCGGGCGGCGACTAAGTCTAAAAATAGAAAGGTACCCCTCTAACAAATTCCCACTCAATAACGTATTCATCGGGTTTGTGAGACTTGACGCGACCACTGCAGGGTTAATTGAAAAAGATATAACATTCAACCTCAAACGAGATGTTTTTTGTTTTAGATCTGATGGTACCATGTCCACAAGTATTATTTCAATATTTGAAATAGAAGATTTTGAATATTTCAAACTGAATTCGCATCTTTAGTTTCCTCATGAGATTAAATTTTATTATTAATATATTATAAATGGAAAAATGCTTAGAAAAACGATTGTATGTATACAGAAAAAGTTACACATATTTTTATAAAATTGGGATTGGATTATCTTTAAGTAAATTGTTATTTAGTGCATCTGGATTATCTTCTTTAGCTCTACCTCCACTGGTTTATTTATCTCTTGGTGCTGGGGTAATAGAAATCTTAGATAAGATATGTAAAATATCAGAAAGAATTGAAAAATATAAGTTGATTTATAAATTTTATAGACAGTTATTGCATTTATTCAAGGCTGGTAAAATAAATGAAAAAGAAATAAATTTACCTGCAGAAGAATTTATTAGCAAGTTTAACTGTTTTCCAAGAGAAAAATATTTTCAACAAGTTCACTTAAACGGTAATTGATTCTTATTCTAATAAATGCAGCTTAGAAATGGATTAGAAAATAAAATGTATACTATTATAATATTTACTTCATTATCTCCTTTTTTAATTGTTGGGTCCGATAATGAGGCTTCGCTGAATTTTAATCCATTAGTTATCAATTATTTAGAATAATATGGTTATATTGACAAAAATTTACAAAATCTCTTGATTGAACACACAGAAATAATAATCGTTGCATGAAAGGTCAATGCAGTTATGATTTTGATGGAAATGGAAAAGTTTTAGGACATGCTTTCTTTCCCACAGATCCTAGTAAATGTAGAGAAATACACCTAAATAGTTCAGAAAAATGGTATTTTGGAAATGGATCAACAGCAAATGATCAAATAAGCTTCTACGCCGTATTATTACATGAAATAGGTCATATTATAGGCTTGGGTCATTCTTCTCAAAGAGAGTCGATTATGTTTCCTTATTATACTGAATCGATTAATAATTTAAGCAGTGATGATATTTGGGCTATTCAGGTCTTATATGGCTCTAAAACTGAAGCAAAATCCAATGATTCCACTCGATCATCAAGGGAGGTAATCACAACAACTATGAAATCAACAACTCAAATTGATTTAATAAAACCAGAGATTTGTAAAATTTAAATACCATCTTCACTTTTAATTACAACAAACAGTAAAATGTATATTTTCTAGGAAAAATGGGTTTGGATGACAGAATTAAATGGAAATATACTTACTGAAGCAAAATTAATTACCGAATATCTTTCAAGACCTCAAACTTTTAAGAATATATCACATATGTATCAGAGACCATCTGGAGATATTATGTTTATAGTCAATAATAAAATTTTCGTTATGGATTATCCATCTTTTACCATAAAATCTGGTTGGTATGACCGTCCTTTAGAAGCCCTGGCAGTTCCAAAATAAACGAAAATTAATTGTATCTTTAACAGCTATACCGGAAGAACTTTTATATTTTATGATAATTTCTACTTTTTAGAATTAGATGAGTGTTTATACAAACCAAAAGCATATGGAATGATTTACGATTTATTTTCAGGTCTACCATCAGGAATAAATAATGCTTTTAGACATACAAATGGTTTGTTATATTTCTTTCAAAATAATACATTTTTGAATATAATGAGTTTTTTAAAAGAATTGTTATGTCTGGTGAATTTCAGTTGGACATGTTTGATATTCATTGTCCTACTAAAGGAATATTAGAACAAATCTGAGATTTGTTCAATAAATTAACTACAGTACAATAACTGTTACATCTTAAAGAGGAATAAATAATAAATGCTGATACATAATTAATTATAAGTTTATTACTTACTAGGTATAAAAGAAAATTAATCCACTACAACTTTGTATGCATATTTTGGTAAATAGACTTCACATATCGCAATCAGAAGTTGATAATCTTGATCTCTAAATAAGGGTTTTTGTAACAATAACGTAGTCTCACCCTCTCTAAACGAGTTATGTATTAAATCACTTAAACAATTGAATCGGTGAGATTTAAAAGGCACTCCATAAATATCAGTTTCGAGAAAAACGCCCAAATGTAGGGATACAGCAAAAAAAATTTAGGGCGCATTAGAGCATCATGTTGGGGGTACATTAAGCTGCGTATTCACTTGAGCATGTTTGCGTGTACAAACGTTTGCGCGCACACACGTAGGTTCGCGGAAATTTTAAAATCTACACATAATTATTTTTTTACGTTTTTGTTTGTACGCGCAAATATCCGCTCCAGTTGTGCTTAATAACTTTTGCTGTATGTGTGTGATTTGATGAGGAGAAATGTCTCGAAGAAATGCAGCAATTGCAAGTGCAGCATTTATTGTAATGCACTGTATTATTAAAAAACAACAAAATAAAAAGCAAACCAAACGATGCTGGATTACACAGCTATATCGTAGCCGGCAGTTGTATAATGGGTCAAATTTATTATCAGACATTAAGCTACAAGAAACCAGTGGTCACTTTCATAATTTCGTTCGCATGTCTTCTCAGGACTTTGGATTTTTAATTAATGCTATTGGTCCTAAAATGAAGAAGATGGATACAAAATTTCGAAACTCTGTTCCAGTGAATGAACGTTTAGCTATAACTCTACGTTTCTTAGCGACTGGAGATTCCTACACAAGTCTGCAATATCTGTTTAAAGTTTCGAAACAGCTGATCTCTAAAATTGTGCCTGAAGTCTGCCAGGCGATAATCGAGGCTTTAAAGGAATACATAAAGTAATAACAAAAACGTATAATTATTTATTTTAAAGTGAACTCGGTAACTTAAACAATCTACTATAACATAAATACAGAAAAATAGTCAATACAAAATAAATACGAGTATATTATTTAAACATTTATAAATTGGTAAAATCCACATCAGGCATTTCTAAATTTAAAGTTGAAGTGTAATTATTGGGAGTTGGATTACGAGAGGTACGATTTGAATGGATATAAGGAACACTGTAGGAATTATTATTTGAAGATGACGGTGAGGGAAAAGAAGAGTGACTGCTAGGGTATTGAATAATCAAATGGGATTCAGGATTAGATCTAATGGGATTGGGAAAGTATTGCGCAGGCAAACTAGTGGCGGGAATGTTATATTGGCCCTTTTCCGCAGCATATAAAATGTTATTTATTGCATGTTCGACTTCGGTACGAACCTGTTGACTAATTTCGCAACTTATTTGCAACATGTGTGCCATATACAGAACATGAATCCGAAGATTCAGGTGGAACTTCAGTTGATTGCTTGAGTATAGTGTAGGCCTCTCCTAACCTTGGATCTTCAATCTTTTCAAATTTCTTTTTTTTTGGGGTTTTGGTGTCACTGGAGAAACAAACTGTTGCCCTGCAGTCTCTGGATCTTGGCTAACCTGAATCTCATCGTCCTCTTGACTATCTTCTGCCGCCTCAAAATTGCCGCACTCTTCTTCCTCTCCGTCATTAGTACTCTGAAAATAGAATTTTCCATTCAACAAAATAATTTGTCCCCAATTTTTGTTTTTTTTTTCAGATGTCGTCATCGCCAGAGGAGTGGTTGGCGGTTTCTCAGAGATATGAGGAATTATGGAATTTTCCACATAGCTTAGGAGCCATGGATGGAAAGCATGTTGTATTACAGGCACCAATTCAAAGTGGTAGCGAATACTACACTTACAAATGTTGTTTTAGTATTGTACTATTCGCTTTGGTTGACGCTGATTATAACTTCATATATGCTGATGTAGGATGCCAAGGAAGAATATCTGACAGTGGGGTTTTTAAACATAGCCAATTGTACAAGACCCTAACACCAAATAAACTAAATTTACCCAAGGAGTCAAGTTTACCTGGACGAGAAAATAAAATACCCTACGTGATCCTTGGTGACGAGGCATTTTCTTTGAGTTCAAATTTGATGAAGCCATTTTCAGGAACTCATTGTAAAGGATCACGTGAGAGAATTTTCAACTATCGACTTAGCAGAGCTCGCAGAGTGGTGGAGAATGTGTTCGGGATTTGTTCTGCGGTATTTCGAGTGTTAAGAAAACCATTGCTATTGGAACCAGAGAAAGCAAGGCTGATCGTAATGACGGTTATTTATCTTCATAATTTCTTAAGAAGGGATAAAGATTCTAGAAAATTATATACACCACCTGGAACATTCGATAGTGAACTCGATGGAGTATTGGTAGAAGGTAGTTGGAGGCGAAGTGGAGACGAAAAAAGGAGGTCTCTAATACCTATTAAAAATGTACCTCGAAGATCAACTTTGGATGCAAAAGAAGTTCCGGACGAATTTACTAATTATTTTACCACCAATGGACGTGTGACTTGGCAAGATAATTATAACTAATTTTTCTTATAAATGGATATTAAAAATTAAGTACTTACATTTTCTGTATCAACTGTAGCTACAGGTTCATCCTTGTCTAATAAAAATTCCATCCGTTTGAATGCAAACCATTTCGAAACATATATTTCTCTGCGACCTACAAAAAAGTGATTCTATATTACCTGAGTTTATTTTTTAAAGGTATAAATGAATATAGGTTTTAGTTACTTAGTTATATAAAATGTATAACATAATTAAAATAGAAACAAATGTAAACAGTTATTGAACCAGCATATATACAAAAAATATATTTACCTTTTCCTGTTCCAATAGTTTTCTTTCCCTTCGCTTTTTTTCTGCGGTGGGAACCAAGCATACTATTCATTTTTTGTTTGGCATCAGCCACATTCATCTTTAAATGTGTTGCAATAATTTCCCAAGCATCCACTTTGTTATTTCTAGAAAAGTGTGACGGATGCTTGGCATTCCATAAAATGGGATGCTTTTCATACTCGTCGATCAAGTTTAATGCTAATTCATTATTCCATTCGATGATTAAATGGCTATTTTTCTCAGACACAAATTATGAACCAACCGCAACCCCGTGAAAAATCAGAGCGGACTGCTCAAAACGCCACAACACAAATGCAGCTGTTTGCATAAATTAAAACTCTCGTCCAAACTGAGCAACACTTGCGCGCAAAATTCCTTTGAGGTGGTCCCCGAGACCGACAACCGATGGAGCGTGTACGTGCGTGCTCAGACCTTGCGCGCACACCTGTTCTGCCGGTACTCATATGATCATTTTTGCGCGCAAAACCGTTTGTGCGTGCAAAAATGCTCAAGTGAATACGCAGCTTTAGAGTAAAAATTCCGTTTTTTTAATGAGAGAATACTTTTTTAATTAAAGAAAAAGGTGATGGAGTTAGTTCCTTTTAAAACTAATTGAGGATATTGTAAAAAAGTATAACGTTTAGACACGAAATAAATGCTTTATTAATGTAAAACAAGGTTTATATTTATCATATATACTTATTTATCTTAAAATTAGACTATAATAATAAACAAAAACATAATTAAGTGAAATGAATGAAAATATAAAGTAAAACTTAATCATCCTCTGTAGCTGCTGTAGTCGGCCATGTCTGAAATGCTTCATAATATGCTTTGTTTTGTACATCATCTTCTGGAATGTATTGAAGCAACTGTCTTATAGCTATTACTTTGTGCTCATTTATTGGCACTTTTCCGAAGGGATATGCAGGTGATAACGATTGAAATATTTCTGATTGTGCTACTCGAGCTCCAGGTTGTCTTATATTGAAAGTATGACTGTCCAAACCTCCAATGTATGTCGAAGTTTGTAGTTTACCATTGTTCAGGTATTTAGACTCCATGAAGGAAGCTGGTGCAAATTTTTGTTTCAGATGTTTAGGGACTGCTCTTCCATATGATTCCAGGAGAGCGTACATTTTTTATAAAGATTTGGCCACCATGTGTTGAAATCTAAAATATCTTTTCCCTAGATAACTTTTGCAGTAATTTTAGCTTTGGAATTTACTATTAACTCTACGCATTCCATTGGGTGATAAATGCAATCAACTTTCTTAATACGTCGTTTGAAAACACCAAATGTTTGGTCACAATCCAAAAACGAATGCCCTCTTACAGGATATCATCTGTGTACTATGCTCTCAAAACGTTTTGATTCCATCAAACCCAAACAAAAACGTATAAAGGTATGGTTTTTGTTTTGGCCTGCACAAGAAGCTTCTGAAATGTACAATTATTGTACATTTCAGAAGCTATAATAGGGACATTCCTTATTTCGAGATTCTGTTTTTTAACCCTATAAGGTGCACACCATCAAAACTTCGTCCGAAAATTATAAATTTTTGTATACACTTCATTTAGTGCCCCATAATGATTATGTATATCTCAAAGTATTTTTTTTGATAGAAAAGGAAGTTAGAAATTGTAACTTGAGGTAACATTGATCGTTAGTGGTAAAACTGGGATGTAGATTTTTGGCTACATTGTCCACTTACGACTTGAAATTGTGTACATACCAAATGGGAAATAGCATTTTATGAAAACATATTTATTTGTTTATTTGTACATAAAAAAACTCTAAAGTAACTAAAACTAAAGATTTATACATCCTTTGTAGCAAGAAAACAGTTTTAGGAAAAAAAATAAGGATACAATGCACTAAAATTTAACCATTATGCAAATGAAAAAAACAATTTTTATTAGCTGTAAGACAAAGACGCATATCACATTTTTGACACGAGATTGTAGTAAAGCCTTTGGTGCAGTGCCTACATCTTCCTTTGGAAATGTGAATTGGCCAGTGTCCTACAGTGTCACTCCTTGTTGCATTGTCAGGTTTCTCTTTGGTTGGAGCATTAATTTTTGGCTCAGTTTCAATTGATGGTCTCCCCCTTTTTTTAGATTTTCCAGTGTTTTGTAATGAAGCTGCTAGTTCCATTTTAAAATGTTTCAACGGTATGGGCTTCTTTTTTAGAATCGAACAATCATTTTTATACAGCAACCATGCGTTGACTACACACATGTTTACTAAATATGTAAATATTGAATAGTACCATCTTTTTGCTCTACCTGGACTGCGGTATAGCCCCAGTAAAGAATTCTCCTTGTCCACACCCCCCTTGTGTTTATTATATTGTTTTATAATTTCAGGACAAGTCACGTCAACTGTATCTTTGCACAGTACTTACAGTACCAATACCAACAAAGGTACTTCCCAATAAAACACATTTATTGTCAAGCCATTTGACAACAATAACTCCTTTGTTTTTATCTGTTCTATAGTCATACGACCCTCTTGATCGTTTTAGCAAAATTTTATCGGATTGTAATGGGCAACCAGCGATCCTATTGTTTCTAAATGTACCTAAACTCAAAATTCCAAGTGTATTTTTCAGATAATAAAGTAACGGCAAACTGCTAAACCAAATGTCAAAAAACATAATAGAATTCTGTTGGTCATGAACAGATTTAGACAAGGCTATCACAGATGCAGCCCCTACACCAAGATCTGTTTCTTCCTTGAGAAGTTCATTCAAACTACCTTTCAGTTCCTCGAAAGTGTATGCACCCTAATAAGGAATAAAATCGCAAATCATTCCCGATACTCCTGCTCTAACAAAGAGCTTGAATCCCCATTTATGGGGTTTATTTTTGATATATTGCCTAAGATTTCCTGCATATGTTCCTTTGTACGGAATTAAGGTTTCGTCTACCGAAAACTGATACTCAATGTCAATTTCCTGGCAATTTTTTCGAAATTTATCTATTAGGGGTCGTACTTTATAAAATCTGTGTTTAGTTTCAGCTGTTATTTTACTATTATCGTTGAAATGTAAGTATCTCCTAATTTTTTTAAAACGTCTACTAGGCATTGCGTCTGCTACCTGTTGAATACGACTTCCTCTAGCCCAATAATCATTAATTGCTGGTAAATGTATTATTCCCATTGTTAGAAGTATTGACAAAAAATTTGTAAACTCTGGATTATTCAAATTTATAGGAGTACCCAGTATTTCAGTGCTGTATAAATTTGTTTGTCATGTATGAGATCAATCGAAAAAAATTTTGTAAAATATTGCAAAGGATTGGCAGTTTCTTCCACGTCACCGCGACAGTTCTCAAGAAGATCACGAGAGGGTATGTCGTCCTCTGTCCAATCATACACAACTTTTGCTTTCTTTGATGCTGTCTTCCTCTTTTTTATCGTTTCTTTTGGAAGTTGTTCTTCTTCGTCATCACTGTCACCTTCGTAATCTGTTTCTTCAATAACAATTTCCATTCCTGTTTGCCTTTCTTCTTCCTCAGACTCTTCATCAGATTCCTTGGCTGATATCTTAGCACGTTTATTAGATATAACAGATTTCTCCGGAACTTCATCATCGGATGAACTGTAATCGGATATGTCCGATGTTTGGGGATTTGCAGGGACAACGTATGCTTTCTGTCTTATGGTACTGTAATGTTTTAATGTTTCGGTTCGTAGTTGTTAATAAAACGCTATTTTGGAGGAGAAAGTTTTAATGAAGTTTTCACGTTTAAAAATAATTTTGATGAATCTGTTTTTATGAATGTAAATAGCAACCAAGTCGCTAAGTTACAAATACAATTGATAAACCAGGCTGCTACATTACACGTCGGGGTCACCAATAATGTAATGTTTGGGTTCGTAGTTGGAAATAAAACACACTGATTTTGGAGGAGAAAGTTTAATGGAATTTTCACTTTACAAATAATTTTGATGAATCTGTTTTTTATGAATGTAAATAGCAACCAAGTCGCTAAGTTACAAATACAATTGATAAACCAGGCTGCTACATTAGTACCCCCCCTCCCCAACTTTGCAGAAGAAAAAAACTACGCAGCAAACGTGAAGCGCATGCTATCTTAGCTACAAAAACTTCTGATCTTTTTTAAAAACAATACAGGTAACGTAACTAATTGAACATCATAGAAAATAGAATAAAATTAGCTTCTGGATGAATCTGGACCAGGAAGAAGGAGTGTTTCTTAAGCCAAAATTAAGTCTTTTGGATAGGTATCCGGAACTGTCACCGCATTCAGCTGCCTGTAATCGCCACAGACACGATAGCTGCCATCAGGTTTTACTCTATGGACTGTCTGCCTGCTCGATGATTCCAGCACGTAACAGTTCATGCAGATGTTTTTCTAAAAACAGTAATTGTGTTGGATTAAGTCTTCGACACTTTGCACTAATTGGCGGACCGTTAGTTTTAATTCGATGCACTACATTATGTTTAATAGGGGTGTTCATGTGATAAAGATTGTAAAGAGAGTGAATTAGAAGAAATTTCTTGAGCATTAACATATACTTCTACCGTAGAAGGCGATTGGTAGTTGTTAAGTTCAGAAGAAAGAAGATTGGAAAGTTGATTAGTTGTGAGTTGTTAGAGAGAGATGGTTGAAAGATTGGTTGGATGTTTGATTGTGATGAAGTTGGTTGGAGTGATGGTTGTGATGTGATGAAGTGGGTTGGAGTGATGGTTGTGATTTGTTTGTTGAATAGGTGAATTACCACCAGTCTGTGGAAGAATGGATGATTAACGAATGTCTGAGTCGAACATTATAGATCGATTATCATAAACTCGCTCAACCACTCTTCTCACAGCACAGTCTGTCATTAAATTATGCATGTTGTGTGGTTGTGAAAGTAAGCATTTGGTAACAAGCTGTAGTTTGAATCGACGTCATTAGTATTAAATTCGGGAAAGTCAATACAAACACAATTAAAAGCCATAGTTAATAAACGTTACTTATCTTGTAAATTGGAGTTTTGAAGATCCGTAGGTCTGTGGCGATGTAGCAGCTGAATGTTGCGGTTTGTGAAGGTCTTGAAATTCTGAATTCCGCTTGAAAATCTCAGTCAACGTCGAGGGAAAAATAAATCACGTCGAGATTCACAAAAATCACGTCGGGAGGGGCGCGTGTTCAAATCTTATCGGAGGGGTCACCAATAATGTAATGTTTTAATGTTTCGGTTCGTAGTTGTGAATAAAACGCTATTTTGGAGGAGAAAGTTTTAATGAAGTTTTCACGTTTACAAATAATTTTGATGAATCTGTTTTTATGAATGTAAATAGCAACCAAGTCGCTAAGTTCCAAATACAATTGATAAACCAGGCTGCTACAGTACCATAAAACATGGAAGTACCAAGCGGTTGCATATTGTCCATTTTTCTTACTAAACTATTTCTTGTAGTGCTGGAAACAAAAAGGTACCTCTAGTGGTCAAGGTAGCTTTAGAGCTACATACAATTTCGACTCAAATTTACTTGATAATTTAGTAATTCAAATAGGTAAACAACAGTACTATATTGTAGAACAACATACTAATACTACATCTATCAAAAATCAAACCAAATATAATCTTTATACTTACAGAAAAATGGTCTGATATTGAGGCTAACACAACACAACACACAAGCAGCTGACAAACTGACGCCATTACATTTTTTTTTAATTCATAATTTGTCTTAGAGGTTGCGCCACTGGCTACGTTATATGTATAGGAGTTGTAGCTTCCTGGCTACGTTGTTCTATTGAGGTACTAAACTTCCAGTAGAGGATTTCATACCTTTAAAATCAATGTAGCTAAAAAGCTACAGCTGACGCTAGAGGGTTAACACTGTCTCGAAATTTATCAAACAAATCATCTTCATGATATCGATACTTTGTAAACTGCTCCCATTGCAGCTTTCTACGATTTTGTGCATTCACACTAGTAATCTTCCATTTCTGCCTACCATGTGCATCGAGGTGCGACCACAATCAATTGTTCAGAGTCTTTTCAAACGCCTCAAAAATGGCTCGCGCATAAAGGGACTTTGTCTTTAAGTGACATTCATAATTTGTTGCCTTCTACGAAACTACATACACTTAAAATACAATATCACTTCAAAGAAATCTTAGCTTACCAAGTCTTCGCTTAATATTAAATTGTTGTTATTGGCAGCGGTCAAAGAATTTGGTAATTCATCGATTTGTTGTTGTTTTTTAGATATCTCCTTATCTTTTTCGGTTATCCCTAATCGTCGTTTTATAGAAGAAAATGTAGAAATTTAATATAGAATTTAAAAGGTGAAAGATGTGTACTTACATTTGTATGCTATAACACACAACATGGTAGTAAGGGTCACGGTAGTAATGGTAGTACAAATGATTGCTGTACAAGTTTCCGATCCCATTATACAGTTTTTCGCAATTGTCTAGTGTCACACAACGAGACACGAGAGATCAAAAGAACAAATGTGGAACAAATCGAACAACCACAGCGAACAATTGACAGTTCAGCTATTCAACATGACAAAACAGAAATTCCCAAATAAACTCCCACAATATTTAAAAATAACCGACGACACCTGTACTGGAACTATGTAACTTATAGAGAATAGAAATAGAAAGGAAAGAAAATCTCTTAGCTGTACCGCTTACCGATGTTTGTACGACTCTTCGGAAATAGTCGGCTCAAGAAACATTTGTTATACTATCCTAACTAGTTGAGCTAAAAACATCGAGTCTCGGAACATTTGTAGGGATTTTACTTGGAAAAATTCAGTTACTTTGGAGAAATTTTAGTTGGATTTGTCTTCGTCAATCAAAACATAACGTATAGGGAGGTTATGTTTTGAAACTTTCGTAAACATTTATAAAAAAGATGCTTTTACATGAGTTAAACGCGAAATATTTTTACATGGCGGTGGTTTTTCAAAATTTGGTCAAAGATAACTTCAGAATTTGGAACTGTCAAATTGATAATGTTCAATAAAATCGTTAAAACTCATCACGATTTGTCGTACAAAAAACAAATTCTATTTTACAAGTCGGCGTGCGAATGTAAGAACAATAGATACCTAATTACTAAACTCTGAAAACGGAGCTTATTAGAAACGCCAAATAAAGTTCCACCCTGGAGGAGGTGACGCGGTTATCGTTTGAGGGGGAAACCGTCCGAGTTCCTTAATGATACCCTCCAAAATGATTTTATGTAAGAAAAATTCCAGTTTAAATTTTGTTATTCACAAAATACTTGGCGCATGGCCTATTTATAGTCAAGAGATATCGGCAAACTACATAATCTTACATTGTGAGAAAGATCGACATATCGATATTCAATATAAACGACGAGGATAGAACACAAGAAATAAGTAAGACACGGCTCGAAAGGTCTTTCTATTTTCTTGCACTCGGCTTTGCATTCGGAACAGCCGAAAACATACGATGAACGTTACATGGTAGGGTGACGGAAGAAATTGGAAACAAGAAAGGAAATTTCCTTTCTATAAGCTTACATAGTTCCAGTGTTGTGCATTTAACCGCATTTCATCAATTTTACTTACTGAGACACGCCGAGCCCCGCAGATCTGTAAATTAATTTTTTGCATAGACAAGGATGGACATAGAATGCCAATGATTTTTTGTAACACGAAATCCCCCATCATCTGCAACCAGCAAAACAGACCGCAATGCCTTGAAGCTTAGACTTTTTTAATATACTTTAAAAACAGGGCAAAATCCTTGAAATTTCAATAGCTAGAACTGGTATTTACTAGAAGCTAAAACAGCTCAAAATATATTGATATTTTAACTTTGAAATCAAATATTGGATGTTCGGACTTTAAACTCTGCCAATATCGGAAGCGATCATAATCTAGTATTGTGTAAAATAGGAATGAAACACCACGTACACAAAATGAAACGAACAGCGAAAATAGAAAAACTAAATACAGAGTCATTGGAAGATAAAACTGTACAACATTTATATAGCAATCGCTTAACACAAAAACTTAGAGCAAATCCAATTAATAAAAATGTTAATACCACCACTGTGGATGAAGCATGGCAGACGTTAAAAAATAATATTCTTGGGGCAGCTGAAGAAGCAGTTGGCAAAAGAAAAGTAAATGCGGGCGCATCAAGGAACAATAAAGTATGGTTCACGGAGGAAGTCAAAGAAATAGCTGAAAATAAGAAAAAAGCATATATTAAATATAGAACATCTAGAAGGCCAGAAGATAGAGAAACATATATACAAGAAAGAAACTTAGCTAACAGAGAAATAGAAGAATAAAAGAAGAATATTGGGAAGGATTTACTAAACGTATGGAACGAGATATGTACGGATCACAGAAAAAGGTATGGAAGATGCTCAGAGATGGAAAGTGTGAAATCAGTGATATGGTAAGAACAAACAAAGTTACAAAATGTCAATGGAAAGATTATTTTGAATGCTTATACAAAGAAAATAACATAGGTGATAATCAAGTGATAATTGAACAAACAGAAAATGAAGAAAACAAAGCAGAAATAACACAAGAAGATGTAAAAATGGCAATATCCAGTTTAAAGAATAGAAAGGCGCCTGGACAAGATGAAATTAAGAACGAACTATTGAAATATGGAGGAAGTGACTTGACCTCAGAACTTACATACCTATTTCAAATTATATTGACTCAAGGGAAAATACCAACTGAATGGAAAACCAGTATAACAATTCCATTATTTAAAAAAGGCGATAAGAAAAAGCCTGAGAATTATAGGGGCATTACACTACTGAACTCATCCCAAAAACTACTAACTAAGAAAATTCTCGAAAAAATTTTACCATTTCTAGAAATCAGTGAGGAGCAGCAAGGCTTTCGTAAAACTCGCTCAACAACAGACGATGTCTTCATAGTTAGACAAATAGTTGAAAAAGCGATTGAATTTAACAAGCCGGCTTTCATGTGTTTTGTTGACCTTACGAAAGCTTTTGATCGGATTCAACTACCAGATATATTACAAATACTTAGAGATAAACAGGTACCACCAAATCTATTAACACTAATAAAAGATCTAAACACAAACACAAAAACAAAAATAAAAGTTGAAAACGAACTAACTGAAGATATAGAAACACCTCTAGGAATTAGACAAGGTGACTCACTGAGCCCTATGTTATTCAATGTAATTATGGATAAAATAATACAGAAAGTCAAGAAACTACCGGGCTATCAACTAGGAAATAAAAACATAAGCATTGTGTGCTACGCTGACGACGCGGTGTTAATCGCAGATACGGAAGATAAACTACAATACATGTTTCATCAGTTCGTTACCGTTGCTAAAACCTACAACATGACAGTTTCAATAGACAAAACTAAATCCATGACAATATCAAAGGAGCCCATAAGATGTAAGCTGGAACTGGAGAGAAACATGATCGAGCAGGTTATGTCTTTTAAATATCTGGGAGTTCTCATCACAAGTGATCGAAATGCAAACCAAGAAGTGAAACAACAGGTCATGCAGGGTTCAAGAATATCTGGGTGTTTAAGAGATGTTACATGGACAAATAAATATATGACAATAGACAGCAAAGTGAAATTGTATAAAGCGATAGTAAGACCCATAATGACATACGGAGCTGAAACCCGCGCTGATACTACAAAAACAAAACAACTTTTGAGAACAGCCGAAATGGGCACCTTAAGAACAATTATCGGGAAAACAAGATTAGACCATATACGCAATGAAAATGTAAGACAGCAATGCAATATAGACGATATTGTGAAATTCACAAAATACAGAAAAAGGGAATGGAATGGCCACGTAGACAGAGCTGAAAATAATCGACTTATTCGAATAGCACGTGACTTACAACCACCAGGAAGACGTAATCCGGGGCGACCTCCAAAAAGGTGGAGAGAAAGTTGGATATCAACATCAGGCGAAGGACCATAATAAGCGTGAAGAATTACAGGCTACAATGACTAATTAAAGACGAAGAAGAAGAAGAAGAACTTTAAAATTTTGGACCTTAAAATCAAATTGCTCTAAACAGACCCATATAGTAAAATAATCATAAAATGGGCCTAAAAATCGTTCTGTATTGAACAGGTTTTCCTTTTTTCTTTTCTGAATGACACGTCTCAAAAATTGGATGTGTCAAATAATTTTTATTATAACAGATACTTTTTTTTGTAAAGAATTCATTTAAATATGACTCGTTTTAATAATTCTAAAATTTATTGATTTTGTACTTAAAATCAAATTGTTCTAAACAGACCCTATAGTAGTGGTTTCTAATTTCTCTATTACAATTATTTTACAACAATTTAAAAGTGAATTATTGAGAGTAAATGAAGGGTTTTCGGTTGTAGTTCCAATTAATATTATATCACCCCTCGTTATATGAATTAAAGGCGATTTCTGCTGCCTTTTCATCTTTGTACGAAGCCACCAATCCTAACGCCCGAACGTTTCTCTAAATAGCCTGGTTGAAATGAAAGTTGCAACCCTTAATTTGCCCACTCGGAAAAACTTGCCGAAAAGCTTTTATGGCAGCGGCTTCGAAGTCTAATTTGATCACGAGGGGGAAAATTCCGGAACTTTTTCTTTCAGTAGGTTAAACACTAAACAGTCTTCCGTAAGTAGCTTCCTTTCTGTTGGTAACAGGGCGTATAGCACAGGGATGGCGCAAGTGGCTTCTGCTGGACTTCCGATGTCCATATAATATCCAAATAATCGGCAGCAACTTTTAAACGTACCGTCTGCTAAGATAATGTCGGCTCTTCTTAAATCTGCGCCATTGTTAGTGGCAAACGCCAAAATTCGTTCATCAGAACCATCATCTACGGGTAGAAAGTTCTCAGCTAGTTTAACAGGAAAACTGTACTTCGTGTCTGGTTTTTGGTAGCGTTGGCACACCAAGTGCTTTATGTCTTGCCTCATATAAAGCTGTTTTTACCGATGAAAATTCTGGAATTTCGGTAACAAAATCAAGTCCTAGATCCTTAGATTTTGAAAACTCTTGACGAACGATTTCTGGGATAGGTTTAAGTTCTTCGCGTGCCCGTTTTTTGCACTGGAAACGGCACTATTCCACATCAATTTTTGCGATGTCAACTACACAACTATGGTCTTTTTTATGCAGCACATACTACCACCACAATATTTTTCGGCACAAACCCACCGCGTTGTACAATTTTTATTCTCTTTTAAAATTAAATTTATAACCCAAATGAAGTACCACTGGGCGACCTTTACGGGATTCAATAAATTCGACTACTTTCATGTTGTTTTGTCAAATTTAAAAGAGCAACTGAACTGGTAATGAGAATAATTACAAAAGAAAAGTTAAGTATTTGAGATCCACCCCTTGTTAACGGCTTGTGATTGGTAATAGATAAATATTAAGACACCGCCCAATTGATATTTGAATATAGTGGGCTTAATCCTCCTTAACTGCTTTATAATCTTTATCATAGATTTATTTCACATATTACATTATAATAAATAATATTAGGGATATTTTATTTACTTTTCGTAAATTTGCCTAATAGGCAATATTACATATTACATATTTCCTTTTTATTCCTTTTAGTTATAGTTATAAATGACTCAAATAGAATACGTTAATCTGTTAGACAATTACCTTAATTATGATACTTTGAACTGCGATACCATCGATAATTTTAATGATCGGTTTTCTTGTCCTAACATGTTAAGTATATTTCATATAAACATAAGAAGTTTAAGAAGAAACTTTGATGAATTGTTAGTTGTTTTAAATAATATTAACAATAAGTTTGATTTAATCGTTCTATCAGAAACCTGGCAGTTACCAGAAAACTTCCATATAAATATTCCGAATTATTTCTACTTTTATAGTAATGGTAAATATAACCAAAATGACGGTGTAGTGGTATTATCTAAAAAAAGCATTAAAGTTTCTGAAGTAAACATTTATAAACCTTTTGAAAATTCATTTTTGGAAATTCTAGCAACTAAAGATAACCTTTAGATTTATTTGTGTTTATAGGCTAAATTTGTTTATCGAAAACCTTCGTGAATTATTTTTAAGTCCTTTTCCTAACCATATCACTATGGTTATAGGTGATATAAATATTAATATTTACGATTTTAATGTGTACAAGCCTATTCAAAATGAGTACTTAAATATGCTAGCTGAGTTTGGATTCATTTCACTTATAAATATATCAACTAGAGTTACTGAGAATGCTAAAAGTTGCATTGACCATATATATATAAAAATTCCAAAAAATCTCATAAACACATTAACATTTATATCAGCTGTTATCCAAACTTTTATAACTGAGCACTTTCCTATTACTCTTGTATTAGATTATAATAAAAAAATTAACGTTGTCACACATCAATTCTTTGCTAGCAAAAAAATTAATTATACACTTCTACAGGAACAGTTACAGCTGACGGATTGGGAGACTGTAGTAACTGATGACGTCGATGCTTTTACTAACAATTTTGTTATCAAACTCAAAGAATGTATCGAAAAATGTTCTACTGTCACTAATGTTATCAGAAATTCAAAAAACAAAAAATCAAACCTTGGATAACAGCTGGGTTAATTAACTCGATCAGGGAAAGAGATAAAATTAGAAAAACAGTCATGCTCAACCCCCATGATTTACATCTTCGCGAACTACATCGTACTAAAAGAAATCTGCTTACTAGTTTAATTAGAAAAACTAAAGAAAACTATTTTAAAACTAAACGTAATGGAGCAAAAAATGATATTAAAAAAACGTGGAATATTATTAATGAAATAACTGGGGATCAGCAAACTCAAAAATGCGACACCTTCTTAAACCTTAGCGACGGTAGCGTAACAAATTCAATCGAAGATTCAGCTAGAGTGTTTCTGGACCATTTTTCTATTGTAGGAAACAAGCTCGCTGACAAGATCAGTACTGCAACTGGAAACTCAATTAATAAGTGTGATAAATTAATAAAATCTGTTCAAAACTCTTTGTTTTTACAACCCGTTGATATTAATGAAATTGAAACTCACTTGAAAAATTTGAAAGATAGTTCCACTGCCGGTTATGATAATATTTCTAGTAGAATTTAAAAAAAAATTTATTACAGCATCTCTAGGCCGCTTGTTCTCTTATTTAATTTAATTTTTTCTTCTGGCATATTTCCTGCATCGTTTAAAAGAAGTGTCGTAATCCCCCTTTTTAAAGCTAAAGATAAAACTACTGTGAATGACTATAGGCCTATATCTCTTACTTCAAACTTATCTAAGATTCTTGAAAAGTGTATCAAAACTAGACTAATGGACTTTCTTAATAAAAATAATGTTATTTCGGAAAGGCAATTTGGATTCAGACAAAATGTCAGCACTGATGATGCTTTATTCTCCTTAACTAATAAAATCTACAATGGCCTTGATAGCGGAAATAAGCAGTTAGCTATATTTCTTGATCTATGTAAAGCTTTCGACACAGTTTCACACGGGCGATTACTCTTTAAATTAGAAAAATATGGTATCAGGGGAATCCCCCTTCAACTTTTATCGAGTTATTTACTAAATAGGAGACAAACTAAATGATTATATCACCGAATTCCGCTTTCTTGACTTCGGTGTTCCTCAAGGGACGGTTTTGGACCCTATATTATTCTCTCTGTATATAAATGACCTGGTAAACTTGAATACAAATGGGGAAACAATTTTATTTGCGGATGATACTGTAGTTTTGTTTGATGATGAAAATTGGGAAAATGTTATAAAAAAAGCTGAGACTGGTATATCAATAATGAAAGACTGGATGGACGTAAATATTTTAACGTTAAACCTAACCAAAACCCAATTTATGTTTTTTACAACACTAACCAAATATCAACCAGACGTGGATAGTATCAAGGTACATAATCTTTCCTGCAACAAAGTCAATTGTAATTGTTTAAAAATCAAAAAATCGATAAAGATACTAATTTAAGCAAAGATAATCCTTTATTTATACATAAAATTAATTCATGACTGGGGAATTACAAAGTAATGCCCTCTAATGTGCGGTGAGAAAAGTTGCAAAGCAACAAACCGATATATAAGTCTGAAAGGAACCCGCTAAGCGAGTATCTACAATCACTAGCGGCCTCTAGGCACAGCACACGAAACGCCGTGTTGCAAAAGTAACTTTTGCAACACGGCATAAAATTCATTCTTGCAATTCCATGAAGGGGTTTTTGTTGTCTACTAGAACAATTTGGTTAATAATTAAACTTGATAAATTTACAATAAACTTGATACACTTTAATTTACAATCGGGTAGTGCATTAGGGCAAAGCCCGCAAGGTGGTTGCCTTGAGCCCTGCGCACGGCTACATTACAATCGCCGCTGGTCGCCGGTATACTACGTAATATGCTAGACGATGACGTCATACCCCGTAAAATGTTGGAAGCCGGCGCCCGCATTCTAATCACGCTGTTTTACGATCTTTTTATGTGTTACTTTGCAAATATTTATGTAAAAGAATGCGTGATTATAGTGATTACTGGCGCGTAAGACGCAATGAAATATTTTTAAAACATGTTTAACGCTTTTAGGACAAAGAATGTATGTACACAATAATAATTAAGGAACAGTACATTGAAGGAAACATTTACAAACAGTACGTTGAAGGGAACATTAAACACATGGTTAAATTTTAAAGTACAGTAAATAAATCACAAAGTTAATTCGCCTAAACGAAACAAACGCCCTGGTGTAAGGCATCAACCCACGTACACTACTACATAGCGACTTTCTAGGTCGTATATTTAGAGGGCGTCACGCAGGTCCTTCAGCGGCTATCTGAGGCTGCGGTGCTCTGGTAAGAGGTAGGGGTGCTGCGGGATTCAAAGAAAGAGTGGCGTTATAGGCTGCAGTGCTCTGGTAAGAACTGAGGTGCTGCTGAGATTTCAGAAAGAATGAGATTATTTATTTCCTAGCTCTAGAAGGAGCCGGTTGTAGGACTGTTTGAATCTAGCAACAGACGGCGATAGGGGTTTAGTTTGTATACCGTTTTAATCGACCCAGCAACATATAACTTTAGTAGTTTTAGTTTTGAAGCCGTGTACGACTGTTTCCGCGATCCAGAGGGCTGTGGGAATTTTGGTTTTCAACCGTAGTTAGAAGTTAGGCTCCTTTCGATCCTGAAAACGAACTGAACGTGCTTGTGTAGGTGTCTGTTTAGTACCGTTTGATCAATCCGGTAACAGATGACTGCAAGAGTTTAGTTTTTGGACTTTAATTGTAAGTTAGGCTCCTTTCAATCCTGAAATGCAGCTCTTTTATAACTCTTTTTGATCGTCGTCGCATGGAAAAATACAAACATTAGCCGTCGTTGCTCAACAGAATAACAAACATTTGCAAGTGCAGTGACCGCGGCAGGAAACGGAAATCGCTTGTTGTTTAGTTTCGCATGTTGACTGAAACAAACGTTTTTAGACGAGGTGATCTTGATGTTCTAAAGGGGGAAGTCATCGTTGCTTAGCGAACAAACATTTAGATTTGTAGCGGCTGTAGCGGAAAACGGAAATCGTCTGTTGCTTAGTGAGTCAAATGCAGACAGTCCTTTATATTAGCTGTAACTGTTAGTGCCAATCAATTTTTATTTGGTGATGGTTAAATGTGTTGTAAAAAACGGCCGAGGACAAAATTTATGGATTGTGTCATGTTAAGTAACAATATCTAAAGTATATAAAAGTCTAGAATACGAGCGCGTCTATTCTCACCTCCCCTTTTTGGCGGACCAACCTCATTTTCTGGCGGTGTCATTCTATTGCAATTAGCAGAATTTAAAATATATTTAAAGTAGAAATGTCTGTTTCACACACAATGCCTGGTCACTGTCTTCAAAAGTTGGATCGATAATATTTTTAAATTGAAATTAAGTTAATCAAATAACACTTATTTATTGTTTAATTTTAATATAGAAAATTCAAATAGAATGAAACGAACTAAGAGAGAAAAACAAAAGGGAAGATAACTAGGCATAGGAAAAATAATGTTGGGTACAAAAGATATCTCAGCGTATGCAAGGAAGGTCTTATGACTTTGGTCCGGCAGTTTTGGAATGTATGTTACTTGAGGCCAATGAAGATTCTAAGAATTTGTATAGGACACAATTCACCAATATTATTACTAATTTCCTACATAGAAATCAAGGTTTATGTAACAATTTTACATCTCTTTAGTATAAATGTAAAAAGTTCCTCAAAGAGCACAAGGAGATTTTAGTTATGCCATCCGATAAGGGTAATGTAACGGTGGTCATCTCGACTGACCACTACAAATCCAAAATCAGTGAATTACTCTCAGACACTTTATGCTACAAGGAACTTGACAAAGACCCCACCTCATCGTACCAAAGGAAATGCAACGAACTAATTCGTTCAATGAAAAATAATAACATTGATGGGGCAACGGCAAAAAAAACTGTCTAATTACAGTGGTACAGCGCCTAGACTATATAGCTTCCCCAAAATACATAAAGAGGGAGTGCCGTTTCGGCCAATAGTAGTGTATAACAACGCTCCCACCGAAAAATTATCTAAGTTCGTCGCCAACATTCTTAGTAAGGCCTTGTCCACTAATGAGTATTGTGTCAAGGACTCTTTTAATTTTGCTTTATTTATTAATGAGTTTCAGCTGCCTCAGGATTTTGTGGTGGTCAGTCTAGATGTCATATCGCTTTTTACCAATATACCTAAAAATTTGGTTATTGATAACATTATTGACAATTGGTCTAATATCGAGAAAGAATGCAACGTCCCTCAGACAGTGTTTATTGACATAGTAAAGTTTCTTTTTGACTCGAGTTACTTTTTATATGATAATCGTTTTTATTCTCAGACTTTTGGATGCCCTATGGGCAGCAACCTTAGTCCCATCATTGCTCAGCTGGTTATGGACTCTCTGCTCAACAAGTGCATACCCAAACTCTTCTTCGTTCGTCTACTCCTTCATTTCGCGATACTTGTTGCTTCTTGGTTAACTAAACACTGCATAAATTTTAAAATAAAGAAGCCGACTATACTTGACAGTCGGCACGTCTACACTGCTCATGCCGCTTTGGCTTTGTTTGATGTTTACCGACATCAGTCGGTAAACGGATCGGCATGCCAGCCGGCTTTTTAGGCCACGCGGCACAAGCTAACGAGCACGTCCCCATTTGTCTGGCATTACCGAATGGCCTTGCCAAACGGCAAATGCCGACGCAGTGAGGACGCGCCTTTAGGTTAGGTTTGTGTGTCCCTCCCAAAACAATGTAAATATTAAAAAGTGGAAACACCAATATGTATTTATTAGCTATCCATGCATCTTGGGTACAGTACATCTACGTACCTTCAGCTCCCGAAGAGGAAGATGCAACAGGTTGTTGACTACTAGTAGCTGTAATTATAGTTTCGCCAGTAGCTGTAATTGTAAGTACTATAAGCGATAGTTTCAACTTAGATTTCTAAATTAGTTACCATTTAAATGCAATGCTGGAACTGCATTTCAGTGCAAGCGTTTACTTCCCGGATTCTAATATTTTGCTTCAAAATGGCGACGACATACTCGTCTGTTTTCGTAAACCGTTTCTGGAGGTAATGTCCGTAAATCTAAATTTGGAATACAATGTATCCAATCTAGATATAAAGTGTGATATTTCTTGGGATTTGGAAAGCAATGTATCGAAATTTCTTCCCGACAGCCAGGAACGCAACAACTTATTCTCCCACCACCCGAAAAATGTAATGATTATTTAAGTAAGTTTATATCTATCAAAATAAATGATGCATTATATTGTTAATCGTCTAGTTCATATAATGCAATTCCAGTCCTGTGCTCATTTCTGTTGGATGTCTGGTATTTGCCTTCCATTGATTTCTAACCTCATTTAATACAGAATGATTTACAAATCAATAAAAAAAGAGCATGGGGAAAGCGATCTTTACAACTTATACAAATACTTATTGAAATGAATATTGTATCTACACTTTATAGATGAGCATTGTCTTGCTTTATTCAACCCCCAGTTTACGTTATTTTTGTTTGTGACAATTTCACAGACAAAAATTTGGACTATTTCATCCACATCTACATGTGTCATATTTTCCTAATGAATGGTTTTTAAACAATGTTTTTTTCTACATAGTTGCGATGAAACTGATTTTAAATAATTTATTTGACATCTACTTACCCCACATAATAGTGTTAATTAATCAAATATATCTGAATGAAAATGAACTTGTTTTTAAATTGCAACACTTAATTGCAAGCAGGTATAAAGTTTTTCACAAAAACACTATATAAAATCTTTAATTGCACAGCATCAACGAAAAAATTGATGATCACAAACGGAATTTCAATATTACAAAAACGCATCTGGTCAAGCGGCCATGTGATTTCACTGTGTTTTGTTAACGGTTATAAATTTAAATTTTGCAGAGAGCGAAAAGCAACAAAAGCGCCTCTGGTGTTTGGAAGAGCACTTATACTACATCACGTGATCATAATAATTGTATTCAAGGTCACCTCATTTTCGTTGCACGGCCGTGGGCTAAGGGTTTTGCTTTGCAGAATTTATAATTGTTGAAAACTATGCGGGTACCTGAACTCTACACAAGTAAACACCAACTGTAAATGAAGACTGATTAGTTTTCTAAGGGTAGCGTCATACTTATCTATGAAATTTGTAAGTAGGGATCATTAGCAATTTTACATTAAATCAACGTTTTTGCAAATGAGTTTTAAGAACGGATGATACGAGGCATAACTTGACCGAAGAATTTAAGCTTCTTGGGCCCAATTCGACCCTAAGATTATCTATACGTTTCTCTTACAAAAAGATTATGTCAGGTATGGGGGCCCAACTCGGTCTCGCCTATATTTACATAATAATACTGTTATTGCAGTTACCTAGTTTTTTGTTGTATTGTTACTTTTTTCAACAATTGTGGGTTTACCTTTAATATATTTAATAGGTTTAGAAATATCGCCGTTTTGAATTAAATTATTTAGCTGTTTTTTTAATACCTAGTAGATAATCTGTCTGGTTTTTGGTTTGGTCACTATACATTCTCATATTTGGAACCTTCACTTTACTTCTACTTTGTAACACATTTCAAGCTTCCTCTGATGAATTGAATACAATTTTTATAGGACGTGTTCTGCTGTTATCATATTTATCCAATCTAAAGAGATTTAGGTTATCAGTATAAACTTCAATGTCTTTCAACAAATCTTTGACTGCATTTTTATCTTCCGCAACTTTTTCCGCATATGAATTACCCTGTGGTTCTTGTATGTTAAAGATCACTATGTTTTCTGCTCTGTACTGTCGTTCGATTATTCCGAAATAATTTCTTCATTACGAACATCAGACTTCCGATCTTCATTTTTGTTTTTGTTTTCTTCATTTATTTTATCAATTTTCTCTTTTAAATGTTCTACTTTTTTTATCGATCAGGTACTCGGTACATCCCTCACATAAAAACATAAATTTTCGTTTAGCTAGTTTGAGACATCATATTTCCGTTTCCGTTAGTTCTGCACATTGTTTACACAGCTCTTTATTTATTGCAGCTATCACATGCAAACAAGCCGAAAATACGACCATGCGTTTATTCGAGATTAATATAAGGTAAATAAAATATAATAATCTGGTAGGTACAGGCTTTCACATTTGTATTTTTTTGTAAATTAGTCATTTTTTTCAAATGGCGCTAGTCTGTAGACACTAGGTATCTAAATGCAGATTTTCACTACGAATTCAATGATGTCCTTAAATCCAAAAGCAGGTTGTATTAACCCACCAATTTCTTTGTTCAAAGTTTAAAAAGTTGAGGAAATACTTGTCCCAAGTGTGTCATGTAAAATAGAAAATACAATAAATCAAAAATTATAACAACTGCTTTTTACTAATTTATACACTTAAGGCAATTACCTAGTATTTATTAAACGTTCTTTTTTCCTATAGCACACTTAAAACAAGTATTTTCTCGATTTTTTAAACTTGATACACAAAGAAATTGCTGGGTTTAGATTAATATCAATCCGATTTTGGATTTGGGGACATCACTGCATTTGTGGCGAAAATCTGCATTTAGATACCTAGTGTCTAAAACTAGTGCGAAAAAAATGATTAATTTACAAAATAGTGATTTTTTCAAATATGAATTCCTGTACCAACCAGAATATTCGTAAAAAACAGGTTCGAATTTTTTTGTTATCGTCTTCGTCCCCTAGAATGATTTCAGCGCGGTCACAGCACTTTAGATTTAAAATAAAAATTAATTTAAAAAATCAAGTATCAATCGAGTGTACTCAGAACTGTCTCAGGATTTCAATAATGTCAAAATACACAGAGCGTCCCATTTGAAACGCAAATGTTGGAGTCATTTCCGGTGAAACCGGAAGTCAAAACATTGTGTCAAATATGTCAAAATTTGCCTTTTTTGGTATATATGTATTACGTATGCTAGGTTTCGCTCCCATATCTCAAAAACTCTAGTAAATACGGGCTCTAATAATTACGTTGTCATCTAGTATGGACGCAAAACTAAAATAAATAAATAAAAATTTTAAAGCTACCAAAAAAACCAATGGAATGTACACAATAGTACGCAGAATTTTAACCTGATTCAATATACCTAAAAATATACAGCGTGTTGCATTTCACTTAAGAAAGTTATGGTCAATTCCGGCAAAACCGGAAGTGGTAAAAATTAATTAATATCTTCAAATAATTGAATTTTATGGATATATTAACCGTACCAAATTTCATTTGTTTATCTTCATAACTAAAGAAAGAAAGGGGGGCGAACTGTTTACATTTATAATTACCTATATACAAATTTTATACGGCGGCGGTATAAAATAGATTGTAAAGCATTTGTATATTTGTAATCGATGGAAAAATAAAGATTACTATTTATTATTATTATTATTATTCACAAGGTCCTTTCAATATTTAACCTGATTCAAAATACATAAAAATATACAGCGTGTTGCATTTCACTTAAGAAAGTTATGGTCAGTTCCGGCAAAACAGGAAGTGGTAAAAAATAAAAAATATCTTCAAATAATTGAATTTTATGGATATATTAACCGTACCAAATTATTTCATTTGTTCATCTTAATAATTAATGAAAAAAAGGGGGGCGAACTCTTTACAATTATGATTATCTATAAACAAATTCTATACGGCGGTATAAAATAGACTGTAAAGCATTTGTATATTTGTAATCGATGAAAAAATAAAGATTACTATTTATTATTATTATTCACAAGATCCTTTCAATATTTAACCTGATTCAAAATACATAAAAATATACAGCGTGTTGCATTTCACTTAAGAAAGTTATGGTCAGTTCCGGCAAAACAGGAAGTGGTAAAAAATAAAAAATATCTTCAAATAATTGAATGTTATGGATATATTAACCGTACCAAATTATTTCATTTGTTTATCTTAATAATTAATGAAAAAAAGGGGGGCGAACTCTTTACAATTATGATTACCTATAAACAAATTTTATACGGCGGTATAAAATAGATTGTAAAGCATTTGTATATTTGTAATCGATGAAAAAATAAAGATTACTATTTATTTTGTTTATTCACAAGAAAGATCCTTTCAATATTTAAGCCACTGCGTCACAGGAAATTAATAAAGAAAACAATAATAATTCGTAATTACAGCAATTAAATTATCCAAAACCATGTACCTAATAGAGCTTTACGCAAACCCCGGCTTTTTAGGTACAGTGAATTTAAAATACAAAATCAAAGACGTTAGTGCCACGAGGAAGTCATGAGAATCAGGTGAAATCAACTTTCAAGTAAGTAGTACGTACATACGCAAGCGTGTTACGTGAGTTAACTAACCCGCACCCCGCAGGTAAATCTGTTACCAAGGTTCTGTTATATTGCGACGTTGGCTTGGTTCGGATGGCTGCGCTATCTACGTGTCAATATTAACGCAACCAAAATATCAAAATAAATTTTGTGTTTAGCTGAAAGCCAAGATCTTGTAAGATGCGGTTAAGGTAAGTAACAGTTTTAACATAATTGTATTTACTAGGATTTACGTATTTATTTGTATGTATGGAGGTTAAAGTCGAAACTTTCTAATTGTGACAGGTATGCATATGTGTACTGCATAAATCATATTCGAATGTAAACCTGAGCCCTAGATGATATATTTGTTGTAAATTATGGAATACCATTAAATGGCGTTCTTCTTATCATATCATCAAGATGTACCAATAAGTTGCTACACGTAAATCACCTACGGGCATAGGGTGTGGCTAAACAAAGACTAAGACGTCACGTCACGTCACGACTCGGCATTTTAATGTTAATTAACACAGCATACAAGATTTATTGGATGGCCTTTAATTTTATTACTTATATTTTTATTTTTTCAAAAGTATGCAAGTATTTCTCTTATCAAAAAAAATACAGATACGCGGCGCGGCGCGTTGCCGAGAAATTAAAGCTTTGTAAAAAAATTGTGCTCATTTCTAGCTAAAAAAAAATCAAAAAAATGTTTTTAACCATTCATATTATAGGTATATTACGAAAATCTTTTCCAGGCCAAATTACTGGTTTGTTTTAAAAAAATAACCGCTACAAACCCTACTCACAATTATAAGGCATGACATCATTTTTCATTTGTTTCTATGAGAATTACAATTTCCAGTTTTAAAGCTTTCTAAAACGCATCCATCATTCTAGAAAATTTCATGAAATTCATTATTTTAATAATAACAAGCTCTTTCCGAAATTTGGCCATATACAGGACGTTTCATTTAAAATGTCAAACTTGATTCCGTTTTTTACTATTTCCGGAAGTACAAGATGGCGTTTGATACGTGGGTTTGGTAGAAAATATGGTCTTAAAACTTGCTTTTCAAAAGAAATTTTATAAATTTCTAACTCTAGGATAAAACATCTCCTTGAAAATTATCTATAAAAGAAAGACCCTGGAAATCAAAGCCCCAGAAAAAAAGTCGATTGACAATTATAAACGAAATTAAAACTAAAAACAATTGTTTTATTAGATTTGCATGCCACATTTGATGTTCTGACTTATGAGTGGGTTTTAACCAATAATTTGGATTATTAAATGTAATTTTTAAAATTATTTTCATTTTAAAAATTTAAAAAGTTTAATGGCATTTTGATCAAGAGTATGCAATCAGTTTTTCAATGAAATATTTCCTAATGCGATTTTTCGGTTTAGTATTCTCCGTAAAGACGAACTTTTCATCCTGCAAGAACTCTATTGAAATTGAACTAAAAATCTAATTTTTGTAGCGGTGGTGCCAAGTAAAATAAGACAGCAAAACCACGCTTTTTTCTGGGATATGCTTTTTACCTGTTTACAAAGGTATTTTGTATCGGTTGTTTTCGGGAGCTGTTATGACACGGGAATGGCTTTACCGGGTATTTTTCCAGGGACTTTTTTTTCCGGACACCAAAGTATAAATAATAGATAAGCGCTTTTTTCCCAACTAACTGTATAGTATTTGTTAAGGGTATTTTTTATAAATAGACGAAATATTCGTCCTAATGTTGATTCTGGGAACCTGAATATCTTTCCTTTTGTTGTATGATCAATAGACATGCTCAGACCCGATATACATTAACTCGCTTGCTTTACCAGTTCTTTTCCAAGTCACGGCCGCCTGAATTAAGGTCGTGGCAGTTTTATTATAAATGTAACCGGTTTTACTGCCTTTCTAAACAGGAGTACATCAAATTTATTTATAATTATTTTGTAGAACGTATCCTATGTACACGGCTTAGATAAAGAAATTACCTCACAAAAGAGTAGTTATGCAGGATGATTGGAGGTCTTTCTTAAGATTATCATTAAAAAAAATTAATGATACAAAAAGCGAAGGCCTTAAAACCTATTAAACTAATTCGCCGCCGATCGTGACGCTTCCAGAAAATCTTTTATTACCATATTAAGTAAAATACTTTAATAACTTCTTTTATTACTGCTTTCTTTCTACGTGATATAATATTTTAGTGATAATTAGTAACCCGGTTGTCTGCAGTTATTTGGTGTCATTATCGCTTAAATTAAAATTTGAACAAATAGAAGTATTGTCAAATAGAAAAATTAAAGGTGCGTCTTTGGAAATAAAATTTAAAAAGTTATTATTTACTACAACATACGCTAAAAAGTAATTGTCAAAGTTATGCCACAGTTACATATTAAACGCACCACACAAATGTTGATACGTTTTTTGAAATTTCTTTTTCAGATACCATTCAAAGAAAATGTTTTATTTTAAATAAACTGTTATCTGACCGCAATTGCAAGATAACGACCGACATTATTATCACTAATTTGTGCAGTAGTTTCAAAAATTTAGGTTATCAAAAGTATCTTCACGCTGCAAGCGTGATTAAAGTTATTATAGAAGCAATTTTTGTTTGAAAATCCAGGCAATATTTAAGTTTGACCATTTGCTGCCACTCCATAATAGTACAATTTTGAATAGATCTCACGTGGTTCCTAGAATTTAGTGTTGCAAATGAATCGTACTTTTTAGATATATCCTCTACCTATGTCTAATGTTGTGTGAACTAACTAAACAACCAGCCTTAGAAATATCGATTTAAGTCTGTTTTTATGTATTTCAGAAGATTCTTCAAATGTGATTATCTGTCACCCATTACATATTTTCAAGTTGATGTTATGAAACAACTGGCGCTGTATACCTGTTGGAGAAACGAATGAAGTGTGAACTTCAAAAGAACTTAAGTACGTGTATAAACAAATGGAAATAAATAAAAAATATATGAAGGTACATGTAAATAGATATCGGGTTAAAATTTAAAGACCTTTGCTTTCTTTAAAATTTAACGTTCTACTATTAATATCAGATAACTTTTATTAATATCAGATAACTTTTAATAATATCAGATAACGTAGTATTGGATGACAAACAAGTCATCATAAATGTTTACAATTGAAATCTGAACAAAGTGGGTAGTGAAATAATATAAAATATATTAAATACCTGGAAAATTTCAAATATATTTTTTCTTAAGTGGTGATTTGATGAACACATGAAAAATAGTGTTATTGATTGTATATTTGTTTAATAACATATTAAACGAATTTCATCTTTGGAGTGGTCATCTAGTTATTGTTATTCTACTTCTAGCTGTTCAGTGTAACCCAGCTTAATATAAAATTCTTCATTTCCTGCATTATACATATGAAAAGTCAATTACTATTACTGAACTTAATCGAAGTTTCAAACTAAATTAATACCTGTTAAGAAGATGGAAGTTTTGGGTTTAGATATGGTGTTCATTTCAATATAATTTGTGTTATAGCAGTTAAATGAATATTAAATAATGTAGGTAATTAAAGAGTATGGGTATAATGATATTGAACCATTTTTATGGTTATTATAGTACTGTCTATTAATAATATAAATTATAATTGTCTTACAGATACTTTCACAGGGCAGATGTAGCAAGGGATACGGTGATGTTTCAGTAATTGAAGACAGACATTTCTTGTTAAGTAAGTTGGTGGCTTCTAAGAGTTCTAAATTTAGAATAATAGGTAACATATGAGTAGTTTCTTCTTTTAAGATATTTTAGAAACGTAATATATTATAATAACTTTTTCACAGTTTCCTTAAACGTAAAACTGTTTTTTAAATTTCTGCCAAGGTTTTATTTGTAAAATTTATGTGTTTACCGGTGATTTTTTTAAATGAGAAATGTGTCCTATTTACCGAACATTTTTTGTTTAACAAACAGGCTGTTAGAAATCATCGGGGCACCATTGCTAACTTCGTTATTATTGGAGCTACGAAGTTTGTTAAATTTCAACATTTTAGTGTAACTACGGCGAAAAGTATCGACAGTTATTAGACTTTTTTCTTCAGAGGACTGTAACTCTGTAAGGAAGCATTTTTGGACATATGTTTATATGAACTTTTCTTCATGAAAGAACCCAAGAAAACACCCCCTGTAGTTTCTTTACGTACTTAGGAAACGCTCTGTATATTAAACTAATAGAGCACAAATATTATCAGCAGTAAACAATTATTTTATACTTTTGTTAGTCTATTAACGAAATACTAGTTATTAATATAATTATAACTTTTCTTACAATACAATGAAAAAGACAATCAAAATGGCCCCCATGACTAAAGCAAAACGAAGATAAGAAACCTTTTTCCACGACCGGGAGTAGAAGTCGGTTTCTATGGCATCAAAATTGTGACAAAAGTAAAGCATTTACTCTCTAGGGACGAAATAAAACAACGATTTCCCTTGGGGAATTTTTATTTCATTTCATATTCATTTTTGGAAACAAATGTCTGTTGCCATGGTACGTTGCATGGAAACTTCCCAAAGGCTTCTAAATACTGTAATTTCGCTCCGATTTATTATAATTCTTTATTTATGAAATTAAGTGTTTCTACTCCCGATCGTGGAAAAAATAGTATATACACCTCGGGAGAGACCGATGTATTTGTAGCCCTCGGGTTTCAAATTACACCCCAGGAAAAATAAGACGTTTATTTCCCTGAGTGTATAATGTACAATTTTAGATGTGAGATGCAGTGCTAATTCCAGAGCAATCTGCATCTATGCATTCTAAAAAGATACTGAAATTTGGTTGGCCGTTTACATATAGGGAACGTTTAAAAATGTTTTGTTTTCAAAGATCATTCCTGTTCTTTATGCCAGTTTGTTCCTTTTTTAAAATAAAAATTTAATTATAACCAATGAAAATAATTAACATATGAGCAAAAATGGTTATAATGTTTGCCTATGAATTGCGAAGAAAAGAATGTTATGTTTTAGCTCTTTTAATGCAAATACACTCTATATCAAGAAACGTTAGACTTTTATATTTTTATAAATGGAGATTGTCGTCAAAATGGAAAATGGATTTATCCGGCTGTTTGTGTTTACAGGATCTAGAGAAAACGCCTTTTTAATAATATTATGTTTTACTTATTTGCTATACGCTCTTATTCTTTTGTAGTTCCTAATACGTATTACATTTTACATGATCAAACATTAAATTATTACCAGTGCGAATTTGTAGCTATTATGCTATACGTAATAATTAATGGCAGAATAGAAACGTCGTCTTGTATGCTTTTTTGTTTTTTTTAATGTTTGAGCCATTTTTATCTTTTTAAGCTTATTTGGGCTTTTTGACAAAGTACGTTATACTTTGCTTTACATTTTGTCACTTCTCTTTCAAAATTCACTTACTTATTGAAATTTTACTTTGAATTTTCTGGTTGCCTAATTATTTATTGTAAAGATACTGAAGCATATTTTATCTTATCATCTCAGATGGTTCACCTGACTGCTAGACAAAACGCTCGGCCCCCCACTTTTTGCTCTTTGTTAACACTTACATAATAATAAAGTATTTAAATTTATTGGGAAGTTTTATTGTTTATTTTAAGGGTTTGGTGCCCTTTTAATGAGTTAAAAAAAATTTTTAAGCCTTGTTTTTTTAGTTTTTGTTATGTTTTTAAAAGTCCGTGCTCTGATTGTTACTAGTCTATGGTATTTTGGAAATCAAAACACTTTATTGATAAAAATTCAGTTGTTTGACAAATTAGGTAATGATGTCACACTTGCGCATGTCGTTGTATCGGCTAAGAAACGACATACTTTTAGATTTTTAACATCACCCCCGGCGAAGTTTTTTGCTCATATGTAACTTACCGTGTACATAAATATAGTAGCCGATTTAAAACAAGTATTTGCTTTTACATACTTTTTAAATCGTCAAGCTTATTTTGCCCAAGTTTATAGATATAATAGTATATCGACACATATCTAGTCGTAAACCTAAAATAAATCAAGCCTATAAATTTCGTCTTCAGTAGGAAATTACAATTGCAATTCTCTACTGAAGATTTTGTCTTTCTGGCATATTTACTGCTGTTGCTTTTGGTTTCAACTATGGCTAGAATTGTGTCCGCCTAACGAATTCAAGAAGAACAAAACGCGTAGCGGTCTATTCTAGCTATAGTGGAGGGGGGATGTGTGTGTACACCTCATATCTCCGGAATGGATACGCCGATTTTGATGCGCTTAAAAATGTGAACATAACTCTAAAATTCACCGACAAAATAAGCTTAAAAATCGTTGAAAGCGGAAGTTAAACATGTTTTTTTTGGTAGCATTTAATTTCGAAACCAAATTTGAAAACGGAATCTAATACAAGACTTTATGGCAAATTCAACTCTTTTTTTCGAACGTTCTAGCTTCAAATTTTTAGTTAATTTTAACTAGCGCCTTGTCGCTCAAAAACAGGTTGACAGATTGAGTTCAAATGTTTTACGTAATAGCCTCAACGCTACTGCGCACAAAAATTTTCGAAAAGCTATGAAGCGAAAAAATTTCCAAAATTTCGGAAATTACAAAAAAAATATTTTTCAAAAACTGGCCACCCATTTTTTTTTTCAAATTTTGTAATCGCATAGAGCTGAACATGAGCTTTAATTGGGTTTGTATCCCAGCTCGTAAAGTTCTCTCTGGCGCATTCTATGAATTTTTGAAGATTGAGTTTATTTAGTCAAAAACGAATTAACAGATCCGGATGAAATTTGATATGGAAAATGCCCTAAGGGTAAACAATTTTAAAAGCTACTGGAAGTTTGGGAACTACTGAAACTGCTGCGAAGTGAAAAAAATACCAATATTTTGACCTTTTCAAAAACATACTGGTCAAAAACTGGCCACAGTTTTTAAATAATTTTATAGACTATAGAGCTACAAATGAGGTACAGTTTGCTTTACATGCCAGTCCACTAATTTCTCTGTGACGCCTATGAAGTTTTGAAACCGATAATAATTCGTGCCTCTGTAATAAACGGAGGACAATAACAAATTTCTGTTTAAGCTAAATTGCTCATAAGTAACAGTAGAATAAGATTTAGAATTTAATTTTCAAGTGCAACAATATTGAGGGGAGTTAATTTACCCCCCCTCTTCCTTAATTTTGGAAAATGATTTGTTCTTTCTTTTTTGTTTAAGGAATGTTATTTCAAAAACATCAAAATTTATTTCTTTAAAAAATAATGTATTATATCTTAAGTTGTTCAGCATAGGAGCTTCGGTGATAGGTTAAGAATATGCGAGGCAGATAGCAAAACACGTAGTGCATAAGAGCTTTTTACCGCACGATCCTAAAATTTCTACCGACTATGTGGTTTATGGTCGTTAGTTGTCCTTGGAATGGGGGTTTTAAAGCTTTTATATTTTAATACCCTAGAACTCAAAACAGTTCTTAGTTAGATTTGCTGTAATTGTTGTGATTGGATATATAAAAGTAAATATTTTTATTAAAAGTATAGGAAAGTCCAGGCGAAGTGCTTTGCTCATTTTTAATTTAATATTTAAAAAGTTATTGGACTGATTAGGTTAATCACCTGGTATGTTACTTTGTTTTTTTTTTCTATTGTATAATATGTGTTAACATACAAGCTAACATCAGCAACAGCAGTTTTTTAATTTCTAAACAATACTGCAACGAACCAATGTGCCACTTCAGTTTACTAAACTTAAGAAAAAATTAATTTGTATACTCACTGCAATGATATGCCTGTTACAATAGCTGTTAGTGGGCAAAACAGGTATGCTGGCTGTAGATTCAGATATGTTGAACTAATAATCTGAATTGCAGGGTGAAACCTTGAAAGTGTATGACTAACCAGTAAACGTATTTCTTATTATAGGTTTTTCGAAAACTTCAGATTATAAAATAGTAAATAGTTTGTTATGCAATTTAAGTAATTCATTTTTCTCTTTACAGATCCTGTCGTAGATGCAACTTGAATGAACAACAAGTTTCTACAAGTTTTTAATATCAAAGAATTAGTAACAGTAATTATCATCTTACAACGAATATCTTTTGTATTTGTTTTAGTAACAGTAAGTTGCTAATCTTGAAAATAATCGTCACACCTATATCGCTGTGATTATGAGTGTAGCAAATTTAACAATAAACTAAGATTTTTGTGGTGTTTTATTAAAGCAGGAAATACAGCTTGATAAACAAGCAATTAATTGATATCAAAGTTTGAAGCTCTGATAAAAGTTATAAAAAACTGGTGTTAGTTTTTAAATGAATACGTTGTCAAGGGAAAAGTGTTTAGTGATACCCACAAATACGAAAGTTTCTTATAAGTGAAATTTTTTTGTATAAAATTCTACAATTTGGAAGTCCACTTAGCAGCTGACTATGTCACAAAAACCCTTTCCTTAGTGTTTTATTCCTCTTTCCAAGGTTTGCTGTAGGTTTGGCTTACGTATGCATTAGGATGGTTACTTACAAAACTTTGTTAAATTGATAGGTTTTTGTAATATTATTCAGTCGATTTTGCTGTTCTGAGAATATTTTGTTTATGTAAGTGATAAGGCCAAATCGACTGTGCTATATTTTTACAACGATCAACCTTTTCTCACGAGCGTAAACGATTACATCGATATTTATGTGGCTCTGATGGTTATCTAACAGCAGCAACGTCTTTAGACGGTTTTACTTTGTCAACAAAATATTTAAATGATATTCCAGCGGTAATGCCTTTTTACAACTACCACAATTCATTTTTTCTGATGTGAATAGATGGATTTTCGTAGATTTAACAGCCCAAAAATGCAATTTAGTCCGGAGCGCTTTTCCACCTGGACTGATTCTGAATTGTTAAGTGGGCTAGGGCTGTGGCAGAAAACCCATGTGTCTAGTATAATGGACGTAAGCACTACGTATTAAATGACAAATTATTTAGAACTTTTAGTTTAAATGGAAATGCATGTGGTTAAATATGTTTCAGGACATTGTGTGTTAATATAATAATTCACTGCACAAAACTATTAAAATTAAATCTGTAGACGTTCAACCAGATATTGGAGTATAACAGTTTTCCAATTAACGTGTAAAAAATTAAAACGTATTCTATATTTTATGTGGAAGTGACTTGTAGAAGTTCTTATACTTTGTTGTCCTAATTACTGGGACATCTCCTTGACAAAGCGAAAGGAAGTCATAGTTCTTTTCTGATATTGTAGGTGGTATTTGGTTTAGCCAAAGTGGTTTGGAAGGTCTTAATTGTTGAAGAATTTGTCGTGGAAGACCTAGGATTCTGTACTCTGTATCAAAGTGACTATTGTTTTAAATACATTTTTGTTAGATCGGTTTTCTCTACGTTAAGTTGCACCATCGAAGGCCAATGCATATTCATCTCTCTTTCATCTTTCCTAACGTTTAGAATTTTTAATCTTTTTGAAAAACTCTTCAACCCTTTCCAACCGGAAATATATATTGTTCGTGCTTTCCGAAAACTGGGTCACAATTGACACAACGTTGTCTTTTTTAAAATCTCGGAGTTCTATGCACGATTATCATATATAACGAACTATACAACTCAAACAGTTTTTAATTCATAGAAAGCCTCATAACAGAAAAAACTTATAGCGAAAATGAGTGAACAAATTCATAATTTATTTTTCCGACCATCATCCATAGAAATCAAATCTGAAAAAAGCTAATAAATTATGTGAATGCTTTCTGATATACCTTATTCCCCCTCCTCTGCATTGCTGCAGTGTTGGCAGGTAAATGTTTTCTTTTCTTCACATAATGAGTGGTTTCTGCATACGAATTTGTTGCAAATTTTGCACTTGTTTGCGTATTTAATATCGTTGCCGTGGCAGACATGACAGCGGCCACGTTTTACGCCTTGTGTCGTTTTCTGGCATTTCTCTTTGATAATCATGCCAGTCGATTCAATCGCTGAACAAATTGCCTTGGAGAAGCCTCTCCCATCGTTTTCTATTTTTCTCGCACGCCTATATAGCACCGCTTGTGCTAGATCGTTGCCAACTATTTCAAGGAATTGCATCCTACGGTTTTTGATTCCTAGCTCATTTTTCCATTGAGGTTCTTTTGTTATCAAAATCACAAAAGCGTTGTATTAGGCAATGTCCAGGTAATTGAGAAATAGTCGCAGTGGCCATCTCGTACACCTCTTGCATGTGTATACTCTCGCAAGTTTATCCAGCTTGTACACTCCACTCTTGGTTCTGTTGTAGGCAAGGATAATTTAGGGTTTGAAATGATTTTCTTGATGGGATATTGCATGGTCGTGATGCAAGCTGGAAAGCAGGACTACAATTTTTCTCGGTTTTGTAACATAGGATACCAAAGTGATATTTTTAGTGAACAGAAATTCTGAACTATATAAAGCGCGTTTGTTGATGTCAATAAGAGATTTTGGAAGGTCTTTTCGGTGTTTTCTCCAGCGTTCTTTGTCTGGAGCTGTCATATAATCTTTCATTGGATACAAATTTAATACCAGAAAGACATTTTATGCTTCCCCGGGAGCTGTTAATTTCAATAATCAATTTGCTTCCTTGAGATAGTAGAAGATGTTTTCCCAATCATACTTTTTGATTTCGCCCACTGCAATAGTTTGTGATTTTTTTTGCTCAAAGCGACAGTTGGTTCCAAAACATTTGCATTCCCTGTTTGGCCAGCGACAGCAATGGATGATGAATAAATGTTCGTATCCTGGTTTGTCATGGATGGCAACGATTCCAAGAATGCTTTTTGTTGTGTTGCACGAATTGCTGCTTTATATATTTCATAAAATTCTCAATTGTTGGTAAATCAAACGACTTCATGGATGTATTTATATCCTCTTGTATCAGATTCAACCACTCCATCATTGATGGGCGCAAAGAAGTTTGACATCCGCAAATTGAAGTTGTTCGGATGTCATAGTGTCTGTTATATCGGATAGCTTCATGTTGAAACCCGGAGTTGCTTCTTCCTTCATCAGAAGGCTCCGTAATAAATGCAAGAGTACAATGTTTACATAGTCTGTTGTCGCGTGAAAGGCGTTTCTTCTTGGTTGGTGGTTGATCCGTTGCTGGAAGTGGTGGAATTTCCTCGACTGCTGTGTCGCTCATTTTGTAGTTCTTTTTCACTTGATGTTTGTGCTGCACTGGTTGTAGGTTGTTCTGTAGACATCGATAATGTCACGATGAGAAAGTGAGAGTTTTTAAAGAATTAAATTAACTAAATTAATTACATATCATTTCCAATCTTTGAACAAAGTATTGAAATTGTACAAAATGAGTCATGTTCAACCTTGTGTTACCCAGACCACAGGCAGCTCTCTGCAGCTATTAATAAATAAATCAGTAACCAGCAAACATATAAAAGCTGTAGCCTTTGAACATGTGATATTGGAGAAGATAACACAAGAGATGAAGGACGTCGCATAGGTCGAAAAGGAACATTAGGTGGAATCACTGGACCTCTGCTAGGTGGGGTTGAGGTGTAGGTAATTTAGAAATTTCTTTTGAATAGGGTGATATAGGAAATATCCAACAATTGGGAGGATAAAAAATACCATGAATAGAAAGCCAATAAGGTAGAAAGCTGTAGATGCTGTAGTGGTATTTATATGGGTTTGCAACCATCGGTGTTCCAGACAAGTGTAGTCCTGCAAACATCGGGGTAGTTTCTCCAAGTGGAGGGATTCAAAGTTCTTGTAGACAAGTTATCTTGTAGTTGACAATTACAGGGTAATGTCACTGCATCTGCTCCAATAGAGGCATTTATGGAATATTGTACTTCGAGCCATGGTTTCGGATGGGTGATTGGGAACTGGTTGTGTCCCACAGGTAACAAAAATTGAGTTTACTTTCCTGTTTCTCGACAAGAAAGAGGGCAGACACTTGCTACTTGTTGGGCGGACCCTCCAGTTAGGACTTTCTTGACACAGGCGACATCCAAAGCGTCATTGTCGTAGATATCGGTTACCAGACATAATTCTTCCTTGAAAGGTAGTAGGATTGTTTACTTTGCATTTATTTCAGCCAAGGCGAGATTGAATGTAGGAACATCTACAGAAGAGGTATAATTTTCCCAAGCGTAATTTGCAGTTGACACTTTTCTCATACTCAGTCCTTGTAATTGCGTATGAATTAAAGGTACATGGATTCCTAGTAGCCTGGTATCTTGAGACAGAGTACATTCAATCAATGGCAGAGTATAATAAGATGACAGATGTTTCAGTGCTGTAACATAATTACCGGCAGAGCTCTGATTTTTTAAAGCATTACCTAATTCTAACATAGAAATTATGTCTATTTGCAATTTTTTATTTTGACACATATTAGCAAATGATCTTTCCCAGTCATATCTTAGCATTGCGTCTAGCAAAATGTAATGACTTACTTTTGTGTCAACGCAGGTTACATTTTCTATTACACTTTCTAATGGATTTTTGTAACTTAAATCGTACATCGCCTTTGTTCCACTAAGACAGAAATTTCTTGGTTTCTAGTAAACATTCGTGTTACATGATTGCGTGTTGCAAATTGAAAATCAAAAAGTTCTCCGTCATCTGCTAATATCTGATTTTTTTCTCCTATCTTTTTCACATTTAACTTATCAGCTATAAATGAAAAATAATTAAAACTATTTTTTACTATTTCACAAACATGTGCATGAAAAAAGCAAAAATTATTACATTTTAATTAATTTTTCCATTAAACTTTTAGGTTTATCAAAACGAAATTAAATAGGCTTCGTTATTTGATAAAAAACTAATATTTGGTAGCCTCTGTATGTGAACTCCAGAGGTTATTTCAACGTTTACACAATTACTCACAATTATTAGTGAAGCTGTGAATATTATTACCATCAGTTTCTTTATAATGTTTGTTCCGACTCTTACTTTACTAAAACTTGTTAACCACTGACCTAAATTTGTAGTTCATCTTCCTTTTATGACAAGACACCACAGATATGGTGCCATGTCAAAACAGAAGCAACTATTTTGATAAACATAATACCAATCTCTGCCCTTGACTAAACTTTTTTATTCAAAAACCATAAAAACCTCGTCCGCTCTGACTGGATGGCAACACTGATTCTGTTAGCTTTTTCCTTGCTACCCAGCAATAAATAAAAATTTAGTTTACAAATTGTTACTAGTAAATAATTGAAAAAATTGGATGTGGGTAGCGCTTTTTCCCCCGCTAATATTGTCACACCTAGGGGGTTTATTGTAACGAGAGGCGGTGTGACGGGGTTGAAAAAGGGATCGTAAAATGAAGCAATAAACGCATGATTAAAATAAGCATATTTATTAGCAAACAGTTCATTAAATACAAAAATATACACTTACATGGTAGAAACTCTTTGAGCCATTGTTGAGAATTGAAAGGGTGAAGTTCTTTGATTGATCAGAACTGAACTGCCTTCTTTAACCAAGTTCGGACTTATTTATACCAGAAGAATTAGGAGTGGTAATTGACGCACATTCACACGCATCCTTGTTTTGCATGATTAGTTCATGGTTAACCAAAGACATTGAAAACATCGTGAAGGTCTACTTTCAGAATTTGTAAACCCAGTGTTTTGTACTCGAGTAAAACCGTAGTCCTTATTTTATTGGACTTAAAAAACTCTCTTTATCTCAAAAATCTTTTTATCTCTTTAAAATATCTCAATCATAATCTCTTTAAAATTGTACTCACTTCAGGCCTCTTTTTTCTTAAAATTTCTCCAGCGGCAATGGAAACCGGCCATCCTATCTTTTCATCTTGGTATTGACAATGAATTGATAGTCCCATCGCCGACCACCAAGACTTAATTGGTGGTTGCCCCAGGTGAGCTAGCTTTGCTGGGGGCTGGTCCGGACTGCAGTGTCAACGTGACACTTCTTCCTATGGGCAATCTAGTGGTTTTAGTCGGATTCTCGTATTTCTTCAGAGTTCTGGTACTTGTTTTAGGCTTAGTACCTGTAAATCTTACCTTTTTCTCTTTTTCATCATCATTGTCTGTGCCATACATGGGATTTTAAACCCAGTCCTGGCCTTCAAATATTTCCTGTAATTCTACTCCGGAATCGAATTTTCTGTTGCGATATTTATAAAAATAATACGATAATAAACGATAATAGCAATTAAAGCGATTATGTATGCAATTAAGCCTAACCACATAAGATAAAAAAAGTGCAGAATATGAACCTGAAGCAGGATGTGGTTGCACGGCTGCAACCGGTTGTGCAAAAGTAGCATAAACAGCATTTCTTTTAAATACTAAGTACAATACAACAATTGATAAAATTATGTTCCAAATTAAATAAATATTATCACCTTGATAAGAATATAAACCTCCATACGTTTTTATAACCGCATCATCTAATTCATTTTGTAGTACTTCAAAAGTCGAGGTAGTAGTTAAATTAAGATGAGGAATAGTAGTGGTCCAATTAGTATTTAAACATTCATTCATATTATTAAAAATAGGTTCAGTTGTTTTTGCTTGAAGCACATAACTTTTTAAACTAGACCAAATTGCTGGTAACACATGAAGAGTGTTACGTTCGCGAATACCTTGACTAGAACAAGGGAATCGTGGGGAAATTACTTCTTCACTATTTATTAAGAACGAACACCTACAAGGAAGTTCAACTTGTAGAGCCCCAGGCTGATCATATACACTTTCTTCTAAAAGTAAGTCTGACTCAGGGCCTTAACATAGTTTGATTTTTTGGATGGGTAATGACAAATACATCGTCACGAATTTCAGTGATAATCATAGATTTAGAAGAATGACATCTAAAAGGACAATGACGACCTAGGTCTTCCACTGTGGATCCTGTGTACATGTGATATGCACATTGTGGCCCATATGTGGAATCTGCGGTGAACCTGGGTAGATAACACAATTTGTCTTGATACGGTTTACAGTGATGTAATCCGGATCCAGAGATTGGTCTCATTAAGGGTGTTTTAGGGTCTGTACACTGCCGTCTCAATACTCTAGGCCTTGGCCAGCGTTTGTGTGACGTCACGAAGTCGGGCCGTGTAGGAGGGTATAAGACCTGCTATCTCAATACGTATGATAGATACTGAATTTCACGTTTTCTTACATTTAAAAATTTACTATGCATTTATTATTGGACAAGAAACAAAGGAGTTTTTAAATTATATTCATATTATATAAACAACAATATGCATATCTTTTATTTTAGTTTTACAAAATAGAATTAAGCAAATTATAGGTAAAAAATATAAAAATACAAGTAAGACATACAAATAAACTAAATAAAGGTAACTTAAACTATGATCATGATTATATTTATAGGTAACAAAAATCATGTGAAGAAACAACATTAGAGTAAGCATATTAAATGTTTGTTGCGCTAGCCTTAAACGTTTCCAACTTTCTATTCCTTTTTGTGGCAGTTTGTATAGAGTTATTTTTAAGTTTAACGTAATTGTTTAAAAGAATATTGCACATAGTTTGTACGGAATCACTAATATACTGCTTTTGACATTTCCCACATGTGCAGTTAAAACTACCATCCGAATAAACGTCCTGCAATTTTTCCAAACTAATTTTCTTCAAGAACTGTCTTTGGTTTTTTCTGGCCAGAAAGATTGTTTCGTAATCACTATTGCTAATTATTACTTGAAAAATTTGATAAACATTAGAAACAATGTTTACAATAAAATCTTGGGGCCATTTAAGTCCTCCTCTGTCAATAATCTTCAGGTAGTTATTTATGGACGAGTCGCATTCGGTTATCATTTCACGGTCATACACAAGGAATTTCCAGCAATACTCCCAATGTGACTTTTTAATAATGCCGTTAGCCACATATCCCGATATATATATTAGAACCATCACGGCTTTCTCAGCAACTATAATATCTGAAGAGTCTGCAATTATGTTTTGCAACAAATCTTCATTTTCAATTATGAAATTATTTTCGGGGTCATTATTTTCAGTAGCTAGGTCCTTTAAACTTTTGATTTGGAAGTTGCCACTTTTAGTTCATTCTAACCTTAATAAGCTACAAATTTTAAGCTTTTTTTCAGATTCCATAACTTGCTGTGCGGACACATGATAATTGCACCCGCTAAGTTTTCTATATTTACCAAATCGGGCTTCTATGGGATCGGTTTGAAATTTTCCTAAGAGAATGTACTTAAATTCAAATCTATCAAACAAATATTGCGATAGGAAAACAAGATTTTCTGTTGTATGTCTTAAAGCAGTATATGTTTCACTGGTTAATTTTCCTTGTCTTTTAGTTGCGATCGGAATTTCAAAATTATCCCATCTGTCAAGCCACATTACAAAATTTCGGAGAAATCTAAGTTTTACATCAGATTTACTTGTTACTGGATGACAGAATTCGTTTCTTACGTGCTGTCCTTTATAGGGGGCTTTAACGTTTACACAATTCCAGCACGCTATAATAATTTCAAGAAACTTACAGGTACCCCTTGATTCAATTTCATTATAGGTATTCAATGCTGCGACGTTTTTCTCGTCAAATAATTTTGTTGTATGTAAAACGTTTTGCCTTTCCAAAGTAGTAGGATACAATACTTTTCTAGATAAACCTGGGGCTAGTTTTACAATGTTATTTTGTTCATCTTGGTAAATCTTTTTCAAATGAGAGAGGGACACCCTGGAATAATTATCATTCTCTTCCTTAGATGCCGATTGATTTTTGATAGATGCTATATTTTTATCTTCTATAACTTTAGTCATGCTTAATTCTATTTTGAAATCAGGAATAAGAAATGTTTGATCACAGTCTTTCTGGTTTAACCAGTTGTTTTTAATACTCTTTAAAAGATGTACTGGGTCGAATAGAATGTATATTTCATTTGAGTTGTCAAACGGATTTTTAAAACTGCATTGCAACTAACGTCCACCGCAGAGTGATACATATGCATTTCTATTTACTTTATTGTTGTCTGACATACTGGTCACCACAATAAAACCTATTTCTGTGAGAACTTTTAAAACTTTAAGCACAAGTTCTTGCAGATATTTTCCATTAATATTTTTAACAGGAAAGAGACCGACAATATCTTTATTGTGTGACAAAACTGATGTAATCATAAAGGCTTGGATTGTTGATGCTTCTAAATTATTATGTCAGCTCATCCCCTCAATGTGTCCCCCAGAATACAACAGTTTTGGTTTCACATAAATTTCATCCATCAGAAGATTAACTATTTTTTCGTGTGGTTTTAACATTTTTAATTTTTCTACTAAATATTTGAAGTGCATTCCCGAGTCATCATTATTTAAATTGAACTTTTTAAGGTAACGAGGGTGGGGAAGAATTAATACGTTAGTGTCCCTCATATGGCAATAGGCAGATGGATGTGCAACATAAATACTACAAGACCATAATAACTTTTCTGATGAATAATGATATTTTGACATTGCTAATAAATCAACTTGTTCGCGTAAAAAACGAATACGATTCGACGTCTTATGATCTTGACCTTCATTGACTTCATTTAGGCATTCGTGTAGCAGTAAACTAATTCTTTTCAAATTTGTGGATAATAATTTTTTTTCTTCCGAAATTTCCAACAATCTATCCAACAGGGTTTTTAAGTTTGACCACCGATTGCACAATAAATCACCTTCCAAAATTGACCTTAAATCATTGTTTTCTAACAAAACTCCATTACATGAAGCATATATTTGTAATTACGTATTTACTTGGCAAGACATTACTATTTTTGTCAATATTTTTTAAAGCCTACTTTAACAAAGAATGTTGAATTTTCGTTGTAAATTACCGTTACATTTAGATATGAATATTGATTGCACCTACTTTTAAAGTCAGCATAACAATGAATAGTATCGTTTTCTTCTAATTTCTGTTCCTTTCGTTTTTTCTTCTGTTGTATATTTTTTTGACGTTCCTTTTCTCGTTCATCCGGGTCGTTTCTTTTAAGCGGCGGTATTCAGGTCATATAAGACGGTTGATTGGGAAAAATTGTTAGTAAAGCATCGCTCGATAATTTAGTAATTTTTCTAGGTTATAATGTAATGCTTGGGTCGTAGTTGTAAATAAAACACTGATTTGAAGGAGAAAGTTTAATGGAGTTTTCACTTTACAAATAATTTTGATGAATTGTTTTGATGAATGTTTTTATATTATGTAAATAGCAACCAAGTCGCTAAGTTACCAAAATACGATTGTTGCTACATTAGTACCCCCCCCCCCCCCCCCGCAAATCAACCAATTACTTGGAACTTTATTTTGGCAGATATTGCATTTCCAATTTTGGGGCTAGATTTTTTAAAATATCATAATTTAATGTTAGACTGTGCTGTGGGAAGAGTGGTTGACCGGGTTTATGATAATCGATCTATAATGTTCGACTCAGACATTCGTGAATCATCCATTCTTCCACAGACTGGTGGTAATTCACCTGTTCAACAAACAAATCACAACCATCACTCCAACTCACTTCATCACATCACAACCATCACTCCAACCAACTTCATCACAACCATCCAACCAATCTCTCAATCATCTCTCTCTAACCACTCACAACTAATCACACATCCTAATCAACTTTCCAATCTTCTTTCTTCTGAACTTAACAACTACCAATCGCCTTCTACGGTAGAAGTATATGTTAATGCTCAAGAATTTCTTCTAACTCACTCCCTTTACAATCTTTATCACCTAACATTACATTATTCGACGTTAACACCCCTATTAAACATAATATAGTGCATAGAATTAAAACTAACGGTCCGCCAATTACTGCAAAGTGTCGAAGACTTAACCCAACACAATTACTGTTTTTAGAAAAACATCTGCATGAACTGTTACGTGCTGGAATCATCGAGCAGGCAGACAGTCCTTGGAGTAAAACCTGATGGCAGCTATCGTGTCTGTGGCAATTACAGGCAGCTGAATGCGATGACAGTTCCGGATACCTATCCAATTCCCTTCAGAAAGCATACTTCCAAATTCCTTTGCATCCAGATGATATGGACAAGACTTAATTTTGGCTTAAGAAACGCTCCTTCTTCCTGGTCCAGATTCGTCCAGAAGATTCTTACAGGGATGTATTACATTTATTTTTACCTCGACGATATATTAAGTTTTAACCGCGTCAGAACATTTGCATCATGTAAAAACGGTTTTTGAACGTTTGACTAGATACAGACTTTTGTTGAACGTTGATAAATGTGTTTTTGGGGTTAGTCAATTAGATTATTTGGGGCAATTTGGCAATTATTTGCCACAAGACTCAACTTTTTGTTTACGCACATTTTTTTTCCCTTTTTGTTCTGTTTTTTTTTTAGTGAACTGGACTTTTTCTGCGCTGCCCTTGAAATCTCAAGAATTAAACACGCACCTGGAAGAACTAGAAGCAACTTCAAGCTAATTTAATTCTATTTTCTATTATGTTCAATTAGTTACGTTACTTGTATTGTTTTTGAAAAGATCAGAAGTTTTTGTAGCTAAGATAGCATGCGCTTCACGTTCGCTGCGTAGTTTTTTTCTTCTGCAAAGTTGCGGGGGGGGGGGTACTAATGTAGCAACAATCGTATTTTGGTAACTTAGCGACTTGGTTGCTATTTACATAATATAAAAACATTCATCAAAACAATTCATCAAAATTATTTGTAAAGTGAAAACTCCATTAAAGTTTCTCCTTCAAATCAGTGTTTTATTTTCAACTACGAACCAAACATTACAGTACCAAAACAGTTCCATCATTTCGTACAGCCCGATCTTCAGTTACTGCATAACGTTCGTGAAAATGTTTGATGCAAACTCTACAATTTTTCCCGGGTACAAAATCCCTGTTAATTGCACGCAACCATTGTCCTCTTCTGGTGATGTCTTTGGGAAATGTAAATACAGATGTATGCTCCATACTACCTGCGTAATTGCTTTTACAGCCTGGCACGGAACACTTCTGGGGCATCTATATTATTCAGTTAAACTTTATATTATTACGAATGTCTTTTGTAAGGCATACGCAATCATGCTTAATGATCAACGTTGGTTAACGAAATAAAGATATCTCACTCATGCTAAGACGTCCTTAATTAATCAACCTTAATCGATTTATTTTTACTTACCTTTACTTAACAAATAAAATTCTAATCAAGCCAGTATTTATTTTTTCATTTAGCTTATTGAAAATAAATATATTAACCAATAGCAGCTGCAACATAGGATCTTTCTAGGTTAGTCACCAAGAAATACTTAGTGGTTCGCTTACTTGTGATTAAAAATACAATTTCTTTCATTTCAATCAAGCCCAACAAACAGATTAATCAAATGAATAAACCATCAAAACGCCATTACGGCACCTCCACCAAATATTACGAATGTCTTTTGTAAGGCATACGCAATCATGTCTGAAGAAAACAACCAACCACACAACAACAATATATATATATTAAATTAAATATTCAGTACACTTACATGATCATACACTTAATAACAACCCTCATATTCTACTGTGAAGTTGAGACTTCAAATATTAAATCATGAATACTCTAATGAAATAACGCGAGTATGGACTGAAGACGTAGCAAGCCCATATCAGAATGAATGTTGACTATTGAATGTTGAAAGAACAATAATGCCCAGCTCTGCTTGGCTACAGATTTTATATGTTTGCTGGTGACTGATTTATTTATTAATAGATGCAGCTGTGGTCTGAGTAACACAAGGTTGAACATGACTCATCTTGTACAATTCCAATACTTTGTTCAAGGATTGGAAATAATATGTAAATAATTTAGTTGATTTAATTCTTTAAAGTCTCTCACTTTCTCATCGTGACAATATTAATATTTAATATACATTAACTATAATTATGTTTCTGACAAACTTACCGTTTTTATTTATTTTTATTAAAAATGGTCTTTAAGCACACACAATTGCAGAAGTATTGACCGAAATCGCATGCCGAAATGCAGCTCGCCACTGACACCACCTGACATGCCCGAGTTACTGACGTCATTTTATGAGCTGGCCAAGGCCTAGAGTATTGAGACGGCAGTGGTCTGTATTTTTGGAAGTAGCTACGGCCAAATATAAGGTGTCATGCATTAATAAACAGGTGTCATTATGCCATGCAAAGGGAGTAGTAGTTAGTTCGAATAATTCCCAATGATAACCCTTAAGGGTGATAGGTATACGAACGTGAACGTAAATGTGGTCTCCTGCGATGGTACAATCAGCAATAGGTAATTTATAATAACTAGAAATTTCGTAAATAGGAATTGCCAAATCGTGGTTGGATTTTTTCATTTCTGTAGCTAAGTTAAATAAATCGTGACGAAGTACTTTAGGATGCACAACGGCTGTCGGAATTTTGTGATCTTTACACTGATTCACAATTTCCATATTTTTAACTGCACGTTCAAAATTAATTAAACTTAATAGATTAGAATATGAATAAAACATGGAACGTTGCACTTGCATTTCAGTTATAGTGGCGGTTTTATCAATGGAATTCCGGAGATTGTGGTCAAACCTATCTAATTCATCTATTTTAGTTCGCGTTTCTGCGTAAGCGCGTTCAACAGTACGTTGATACTATAAAAATGCATGAGAATTATTTGCAAATTCACGTAAATGTCTGTTAAGACCAGAATTAATTTTGAGAAGTAATTGTTGCAAATCATGTTCATTGGTTCTTAAGGAATCAATTTTACGATTAGTAGCTACCCCACAGCACCATGAAAAGAAATCTCCTACAAATTCTAAAGCCCTTTTATACTTTCTAGGAGGAGGGGTGTTTGGTTCAGTACTACTTTCTTCATCTAAAGGAGAGGGTGAATATGTTCCCCAATGTTCGGGATTAATGGCTTCTCTAAAAGATCCTAATTCCCTATCAAAAATTTCAGTTAGGTCATCTAATTTGCTTCCCATGTGACATACATGGCTATTGTTGATCCCACATAGGCGATCATGGAGAATCCTAAGGTTGTTTTGATTATGCGATAACCAAGCTGCTCGATACGTCAATGGTATTGTAGCTGAATAAGTAATAGTATCCGGTAAAGGCTTCCAAAATGCTCCTGTAGTCACTTTAACTGGTGTTCCCGTGGCTTTCCATAACAATAGGCAGAGAAGCGTTATTATTCTGTAAATAATTTTGGACAATAGAAAACGACCATAAAAAATGAATTCAACAATTTTTTAGTAAATTAGACAAGATTAAGAAATTAATTCAAAACAAAATAGAAATAAGCTTAAACAAGATTAATTTGAACAGTGTGCATTAAGTTATAAGCCTAAGACTTAGATAAGATCTAGAGGAACACCAACAAAATTTATTCTAGAGGAACTAACAGCTTTTGCAACACCAGCAGCACCACCAGCTAAAGATCTTAGAGCACCCAACGCTGCAAATATGGGTATACGAGGTAAAATACCTCCTGTTTTAGGAATAGGAATCACTCTCTGCTTCGGAGGCGCAATTTTCTTTTTTTTAAGAGAAGTTAACGCGATTTTAGCAGTATTCAACAAATTAGAAGTAACGCCTCCTCCGATACGTTTTCGAGCTACCGTAACAGCATTCTTAAAACTAATAGCTCTCCCGGAATACTTTATTTCGCTTTTTTTACGGCGTTTAACACCCATTCCTAATTTAGTTTTTCCCTTCATAATACCGCTTATAGTTAATGCAGCTGCTTTTTCACCAAACGTTGCGTCTTTGGATTTAAATAATTCCCACGCCTTCTCTCCTAATATGTTATCAGCCTTGTGACGTTCTTCGATTTTATTGGAGGCAGCGTAACTAATATCGTGTTTTTTGCAAGCCTCATCCAAAGGGTTAATTCCTTTATCACCTCTAGCGAGTCTTTTAGTCAAACGAGTACCTGGTCCACAGAAACGGTATCCGGGTAAATGTAATTCCACAGGCAATTTATTGATGAGGGTGTTAATCAATCCACCACCTGTTCTTCCAACCGCTCGACGTCGACTAAAGTTATTGGAATACCGACGTTTCATTATTAACCTGTCCTTAACAACTATCGAAAAGCGACTAATACAATTTATAGAAAAGTGGGAATATATGTATGCAACTGCAGTAACAGAATGGATGAGATTCGGATCACATCGCAAAACCAAACTTTACCAATAAAAAATCATGACTCAAACAATGCAATAAAACAGTATCGGAAACATGGTGTTTTACTAGGTAGTTGCAAACGAGGTCTTATTGTAGGCGGAAGCGGAAGTGGAAAAACTAATGTTATTATCAGTTTGCTGGAAGATCCCAATGGTTTACGATTCGAAAACGTTTATTTATACTCTAAGACTTTGTACCAACCAAAATATGATTACCTAAGGAAATTTTTAGAACCCATAAGTGGTTTAGGTTATTATGAATACGAAGAAGGTTCGGAAATTATTTCACCCAACGAAGCCAAAACAAACTCAGTTATTATTTTCGATGATGTTGTGTGTGATAATCAGAGTATAATTAGAGATTATTATTGTTTCGGTCGACATAAGAATAACGATTGCTTTTACCTGTGTCAAACTTATTCAAAAATCCCTAAGCAACTTATAAGGGATAATGCAAATTTAATAGTTATTTTTAAACAGGATGTTACTAATCTAAAACATGTATACGACGAACACGTCAGTTTAGACAATATATCGTTCGGACAATTTAAGAGCTATGTAGACACTGTTGGGATGTTGAGTTTGGATTTTTGGTGATAGATAAAGACTTTGAAAAGAATTCCGGCCGTTATCGAAAGGGTTTCGATCGTTTCATTAGTATATAAATATTCAAGCTATTGTATGCTCAAGTTAGTTACCATGGATAAGCGTGTGGCGGAGGAGTTGATTAAAGCTAGAAAAGCCGTGAAGAAAAAATTTAAAAGTCTTAAGAGCGATTCCACACAATCAGAGCTGGAGTTACATAAAAAATTTCAACCCATCGCTCAACCGTTGAAAGAGTTGATAACCAGTTTAAAATCTGGAAGTTTACATCCCAAACTAGAACCTCCCCAAATTAAACTATCTCCGCTAATTAAACGATCTCCTAAAAAATCTCCCACCGTATCAGACACTCCAAAAGAGAATATTCTAGAAGAAACACAGGAAAACAGCGATGTAGCACGCGAACTCAGTTTTCTGGATACAGAAGTGGTTGCAGAACACGATCCTATACCTACGTTAGAGGATTTAAGACATGAACTGTCAATTGCAGGAACAACTCCAGCATTCGAGGAATATTTGGATCAATATAAAGGACTAGCTAAAATGTACGTGGAAGATATGTTTAGAGATGCGGAAAACGACTTCGATCACCATTACGGTGTACGTTATATTCCGGAGCTGGATAGATTTGAAATAGGAAATTCAGAACTAACTTTTATCGATGAAGACATAAATATTAAGCTACCCGATAATAAACAATTCCAATACGCCGGAACGCCAGGGTTGTACGAACTGTTATTCAAAAAAAAACCTCTCGGTTTTAAGGAGAAAGATGGGAAAAATTATAAAGACATTTTAGAGCGCACTAACGCTGCACGTAAACACTACAACCCAGACGAAGGTATACTAGGTACGGGGAAAAAATATTCAAATACTATCAGACCACTCTTATTTCCCAAACCCTCGAAACCTACATCTACCAGATCGAGAACTGCAAGTATATCAAAAAGAGGGGGAGGAATGCACATGTTAAATTTGAATAATAAAAAACTCGAGTTTGTTCCTTGGAAGGATCCCAATAAGTTAGTAGATCGATTAAGGATTTTAATGAGTTCAAAATCTGCAGGACATACGGGACATACAAACGAAATTATATATATATATATATATATATATATATATATATATATATATATATATATATATATATATATATATATATATATATATATATATATATATATATATATATATATATATATATATATATATATATATATATATATATATATATATATATATATATATATATATATATATATATATATATATATATATATATATATATATATATATATATATATATATATATATATATATATATATATATATATATATATATATATATATATATATATATATATATATATATATATATATATATATATATATATATATATATATATATATATATATATATATATATATATATATATATATATATATATATATATATATATATATATATATATATATATATATATATACATGTAGAGAGCCATTACCAAGCCAAAAGTTACATACTCTGCATCTTATACCAAGCCCATCACCTACTTACGAAGCCCGAAAATGGGCTTCATGTTATGTTGAATCGTGCTGAGATCTCAATTTTTTGTAGGGCTTCGTATTTACGCGAAAATTCTCAGTATATACGCGGTTTAGTTCATAGTAACTCTCTGTAGGTGGCGCTGCAGTTTTTCCGTGTATATAAGATATACATGTTTGAATGATATGACCGACTATACGAGCCAAGGACATACTGTTAAGTGTGCGAAGCCCTAAATTTGGCAACAGTGCTTCGCTCTGACTGCGCATGCCTATTCTACTTTTAAGTATCCGCTGGTCGATTATTCACAATGACTACTCTATCTTAAAATAATTAATAGCTGATTTTAAATGAATTCGGGATGTAGTCGAGTTCTTTTTTTAAATGACCAAGTAAAAATTGAATTAGGTATTATAATTTTATTTTGAAATCAACTAATATCTAATTGCAGTAAAAAAAAGTTAAAATATTGATTATTAATTAGGAATATGTAACCCATCAATAAATAAACAATTTATTTCATTATTTTGTGCGTGAATCACCAATAATATTTAGACGATTATAAATTTAGAATTATTTGTTAAGAACATTGGCGTTGCCATACCCTTGTCTTAAGCAGGAGGTTTCTTTGCAGTAGGGGACATTTTTGCTTGTTTTATTTTGTAGTTTTGTTCTTATAGTACGCTGAACTCTAAGTGCTTTTTTATACGGAGTATTCAAGTTCAAAAAAGTGCTTAAACAAGACAGAATCTTGAATACTGAAAAGGTTCAGATTCAGTAATAAATGATTGTTCATTATGAGAGTCGTCTTTTTCAGAAGATTTTGACTCCATTTGGGCAACCTCCATTCCTTCGCCGACATAAGCTTAAAAATTGTAAAAAAATTATTAGCATAAATGCAAAATTATGTTAATTACATTAAACCTTGTATAATGTAATAGTATATTGCGTACCAAGGGCCGTAAGTATCAGTTTTATGGTCGAGAATGCAGTTTGGGAAACCGAGGCGAAGCGTAGCGTAGCCGAGGTTTCCTAAGCATTCGAGACCATAAATGATACTTACGAGGTGCGTGCACTATTTTTTCAACCACCTGAAAAATATCATAAAAATTATGAAAAAAAAGCTTTATCAAATGAGTACGTGTCAAATATAACATATATGATTAAACATTTTTTTAGTAGGTTTGGTTGTTATAACTTCGTTGCCATAGATCAAAACGTTTTATTTTATTTTCATATTTAACCATTATGCAGGCACTTAATCTACTTACCGCCCTAGGCGCTAAATAAATATTATTGGTCTGCAACAGCAACTATGACAACAAGTAAACAAATGGTAAGTTTTACTTACATTCCTAATATTTTGCTTTTAATGGCATACTTACTAATGCAGGTGGTTGAAATAGTATATTATAGACCAAGGCAGAGAAGACATTTTTCTCAGCCTCGCAACTTATTTCCCTCGATGCTTCGCATCTCGGGAATTAATTCTGCTCGGCTGATAAGTCTTCTCTACCGTGGTTTATATATTATTTTTTCCACTACTAGCACCCTTTTCCTTTTATAATTAATTGATTTTACATTAATAAAAAATAAAATTACAAATGCAAATATGCACAAAAATAAAGTAGCCTTGCTTGAAAACAAGAGAATAGTTAATTTCAATTGACATTTATGTAAAATATATATTTCATAATAGTGGTTATAAAATGTCCAATTTTGATGATTTGAGTGAAAACTGCACTCCTCCTGAAATTAAGGAGGGTGCAGAAAGTGTTGGTGAACAGTTATTACCAGTAAAATCAAAAGATTTTTACATGAAAGTTTATGGTGAATTTAAAGATTGGTAGCAATTGTTTTCATTATTTTCCAGTAGTTAATAATGAAATATTAGTAACCACTAGGAAAGAAATTCATCGTCTTGGCTCTAAAACAAAGTAAATAATTGATATCATTTAATGCTAGTAGTGGAATAAATATAATATTAATCATATACAGTGGCCGCCAAAAAGTCTGCACCATATGGAAAACATTTTTTGTTTCATTTGTCTTTTTTCAAATGGGTTTGAGCATTAGTTTCAGCATGATTAACAACCACAAAATTGTCAAAAATGTTTGTCATGTCACAACTCTGACCGACCAAAATGTCATTTGATATTTTAAAATGGCCTGAAATGCCATTATTTATCAAAATATGGAAAATTGCCATAAGGAAAAGTTGTTTGTTATTACATTAAGATTCTAAATATAAAGTTTGATGAGAAACTTTAAATGTTTTAGTTTTTTCATTTTTTCCAAAAATATTTAACATTTATTTCTTTGTGTGTTTTTCCTTTACAGTTGAGTTAATTAAAAACATTTCATCTCAAAAATACATAAATGTTGCATTTATTTTTTAAATGTAATTAATTTCGTGGAATAAAAGCATTTTTACGAAAAATAACAGGACAATCGTGGACTATTTTCATTAATTCTAAACCCGTATAGTAGATTTTTGCACGATAATGGGCTTAAATATTTAAAAAACTTAAATCAAATTTAGATCACATAATAAAACTGAAAATTCCTATTAAAATTTACTTCAAAAGCCTTAAAAGTGAATAAATACGAATTTATTGATAATGTTTTTTTTAAGAAATCTATTAAATTTAATAAATAAATGCAACATTTATGTATTTTTGCATTGAAATATTTCAAATTAACTCAACTGTAAACGAAAAAGACACAAAAAAAATAAATGTTAAATATTTTTGGAGAAAAATGAAAAAACTAAAACATTTAAAGTTTCTCACCAAACTTTATATTTAGAATCTTAATGTAATTACAAACAACTTTTCCTTATGGAAATTTTCGACATTTTGATAAATAAGGGCATTTCAGGCCATTTTAAAATTTCAAATGCCATTTTGGCGGTGTCATAGTTGTGACATGACACAAATATTTTTGGAAATTTTGTGGTTGTTAATCATGCTGAAACTAATACTGAAACCCATTTAAAAAAAGACAAATGAATAAAAAAGTTTTCCATATGGTGCAGACTTTTTGGCGGCCACTGTATATAAGTTTAATCTTGGCCTTGCTTTTATTAATTAAACTATCAAAAATGTTGGTTTTTGAAGGTCTTATATTAAAAACATTACAATAACATTAAAACTTTTACGTTTCGGTACTAATTTGCACCATTATCAAGAAGAAATTATAAAACTTCGATACAAAATACAGACATCTGACAGTAGTATGAAAATGACACAAGCTTATCTTGATTCAAATAGAAAATATTTGCATCAAAACTGTTAACCGTAAACTCATTAATTATCAAAAAAAATGTTATAGATGCTACTAAGATTTTCGATATCTCGTCTGTCGTTTACAGCCGTTTTTTCGCATTTTTTTATATGTATCATATCTAGAATTAACCGTTTTTTCTTTATCTAGTACTTTTACATAGTTAAAATTGAATTTGCGCCTTGTATCCTGGCAATGTTTTGCCAAAGCGGTGGTTTTAACTTTCAAAAACCAAGATTTTTGACACTCTATAATTATAATATTATCAATTTCGAATTGTTTCCAAATAACACTTCACTTCTACTAATTTTTCCAAATATTTCTCAATTCAACACAGACTTGTAAAAGCACTTGTTAAAGACAAAATCAACACAAGATGACTAAACATTTTTGTCACTCTTTAAACAAATTAACTGTAACAAACTGCTACACAGATCTCGTCAAAAGTATGGACACCGATTTTTGCCGTTAATATACATTTTAGAAAAAAATGTGGCAAATAAAAGTTGTGGGGAAAAAAGGGGACCATATTTCAAAATTATTTTCAAATATAAAGAATATTCTCTGTAAGAATGGTATTTACAACTTGTTTTTTTTTAAATAGAACACCCTGTATATTTTTGCATATTCTTATTTTCCTTTTAATTGCCTTTATAAACCTGATTTGTTTTTAAAATTTCGTTAGGGCGTTCCCAGTTATTAACTTTTTCGAAAAATTGGACACCTGCAGTAAAATCCGCACAAGCCGAATTTCCTCATATTATACAAACTTTTCTGCTACATATTAGTCAAGGTAATATAAATAGTATCCTCCAGATGTTTTGAAGTTAAATTTAATTATACAGGGTGTTTGTTGCACCGGTTTAAAAGTATCTAATGTTTTAATCTGTTATACTTCGATTTTTTAAGTAGAACACCCTGTATATTTTAATATAGCTGCATAGGGCTTTTTACGCCCTGTAAAATGTTATTGTAATTGTTGCACACTTAATTATTAATTACTATCAAAAAAAAAAACTATAAAGAAATTATTGTAAGCTCGTACTGCGTAAAAAACTGTATTTAAATGTACAACTCTATTTTAAATCAAATACAAAATTGAGTAGATATTAACAAAATAAATCTTATCTGAAACAGAACAAAAATAAAACTCGATTCAAAATAAAATATAAAATTGGGTAGCTTAATTAACTATTAACAAAACAAATCTGATACAGGTAATTATTAACTTTGTTAAAAGAGGTACATTAACAAAAATTGTAAAAACATTTCTTGTTTATTACTTCCTCATAGGCAAGGCGTAAAAACTCCGTGCATTTAAGATGAAACAGTTATCACAACCGACATTTTTAAGATCATCGTCTTCTGCATCACTGTCCTACTCAAGTACGCAGTTTTCGCATTTTTCTTTAATTTTGCTCACTGTTTGTTCATTTTCGGCAGATCCTTGGACTGTATCGAATTACGTGCCTTTTTCGATGATTTAGTTGTTATAGCAGCAGCACGTTTTACTCTTTCTTGTTTTCTTTTATTTGTTTCTTCTTCTTCTGCTTGTTTTTTCTCTTGTTTCTTTCTTAAATATTCTGTAAAAATTTCAGACGAAATAATCGCTGGAATATTTTCCAAGTTTCTCTTTTTTGCTGTTTTTAATGGTGATGGCCAAAACAGGTGTTTCGCAAAGTAATTATTCGAAACATTTGGCGTAATGGCAATGTTTTGTAAAACATTAATTTTTTAGATTTGTCTATGTTATTAGAATTAGGAACTTCACTTTTATTATCACATATCGCGTTCTCATCAATGTTTAGGGAACTATATAAATGATTACAAACATCTTCATTTGGTTCACTAGCAGTTAAGATATGTCTATAGTCATAGTCTTTAGTCTCGCTTTGTATCATTTCTAAATCTTTTAATTTATTTTCCTTCCCATCTTTATTTTGTTGCGTTGCATTTTCCCCATCTTTTATCTCACTTTCTATCTCTTCCAAATCTACTAATTTTGATTCATTGATGTCATATAGTTCATCGTTGTTATCAAAATCAAAAATTAAGATATCTTGCTCATCACTGAGATCGACTTCATTGTTCAAATATAAATTTTCATCAATGAGCGTCAGTGCTCCGTCATTGTTAATTTCGTAAGTATTAACTGCTTTGTTGTAAGTATTCTGTTTTATGTCTCTAATTTCTTCTAAAATGTCTTCTACATTCCTAAAGTCTTTTTTATTAAGTTTATCTTCCAACAAGGTTAACAGTTTTTTTGTTAATTCTAACTCATGTTACATTACTGGACTTTGCTTTAACGTTACCTGTAGGTTCTCTAACGTATTTTGTATGCATCTTAAATAATCTACCCCACTGGGATCAAAGCTACAAAAACGATGGGGAAAATGAAACGTCTAAAGACAAAGATAGTCAGCCCTGTGGCTGAGTACTAGATTTTGGCAAAACGCAAGTACCCAATACTCGGCCATAGCGAAAATTATAGTTTCTCTAAATATTTTAGCATTTTTTAGTCATAAAATATTAACTTTGACTCTTTAATTAACACTTATAAACCATCAACACTCAAAAACTTAACTTTTAAACAAAGTTATGGACTAATTTGTGTAAGCATGTAAAGTACAGAAAACGTTTGTTTTACCTACCAATTCTCAACCATCACAACACCTTCCCGCAACTTGATTTATGTTAGCCACAATTTTAAGGTTATTTTCGGTACTTTTTTTAATTGAGCGGGAGGAACGTGGCCGACTTCTGGTATAGTAAAAAAAATACAAAATAATATCGTTAGTTCTTATTATGTTGAACTTTTTGTAAAAGTGGTCGACTACCGGACGTGGCCGAAGAAGGGCACATTCACCCTAGTACTAGTAAAATAAAGTTACTTTATTTTACTAGTACAATAAAGTAGCTGTACGTCAACTGTCAATGTCAAAATAAATTCTGTTTGAATACAACTACTAGCTAAGTAGCTAAGCAACAGCAAAAGCATACTGTGATATATGCAGTTTTTCAATGGTAACTAAATATTTTATGCCAAATTGTCAAATTTATAAATTGATTTTTTTTTTCGAAAATCGACCAAGTTTAGCAGTCGAACATAAAGCTTTGTATGCATTTCGTACATAATTAGGCTTTTTGGACTTGCCCTATTTATGGGCCTCGCTCGCTGCGCTCACTCTGTCATAAACTATAGGGGTCGTCCAATAAAGACCTACATTATGTACTTATTACATAAGCTATTATTCGATAGAATTCTGTTTCATTTTTAGCAATGTTGTTATTTAAAAAAGTTGTTATTGCCATGGTTATGACCAATAGAATGGCCCATACCATACCATAGCAACAATATTGCTACGCAACAAAATCGCTAGAAATTCAAACAGAATCCCACTAAAATAGTGTTTAACAATTGCACTGTAATGGACCCTGTCTCTAAAGCCGACGGTTTTAATAAGTGTAACTTATTCCTTTTTAGATTTTTTCTTATTGCAAACAGACGTCGGCGTCGTCGAGTATTAATGTTTTTATTGTGGGGAAATGATGTTCATTGCAAATGTTGTACAATGGCGGTTTGTTCTTAATTGAAGCCAAAGTTAGCTCAATTCTCTTAAAATAACTGATTACGATAGTAATCTTTTACCTTGTTTTATTTTGTAAGTCATGGGTTTTAATAATTTATTTATGTCATTTATTTAGGGAAATTCTGTACGATTTTTTGCCATTTGAATGGCCGCAACAATGGCAATTACAAATTTGTTAAATAAAAACATTGCCAAATTATAATAAATAATTATTACAGTATAAAAATAATAAATAATTAATTATTACGCAATGCCTATAATTAAAAATATTTGAATTTCCGAGCGAGTACTCGTATATTGTACAAACCGGCGCGGCGAGTTGAAGCCGCCAGTGGAATCGGTGTCTGTGGACGCTAGTGAAAACAACATTCAGAATATTTAAAAGGCAACACAGCATGGACTCGTGAAATGCGTGAAATATTTGCATTTTATACAGATGGGTTTCATATAATCGGTGGTATGTCAATGGCTTCCTTATAACAGTCATATATAAATTTTGCTGTATATGAAATAATCTTACCCCTCTCAGGTTGCTTGTATTTATGACGCTTCAAATGAATTATATATTTGACTTGTACGTGCGTATCGCTTCAAATAGACCCGGGCTTCTGAGTGCCCGATGTATGTACCGGGCTTGGTATCTTCCATACTATATGTATATATATATATATATATATAGTAGAGGGGAAACGTTTTCTTGATATTCGCATTTTATATGTTTGCAATCACTTGTGTAGCCCGAAGATACTATTATTACGTTAAGAAGCCTTTTTATATTAAAATCTTCGCTGTGTAGCCCGACAGCGTTGCCATTCTTTATCAGCACCAACGAATGCGTTATCGCCTTAGCTTATTGTACCGTTCTTGCGACTATGATTCAAGAGTTTTATGTACCTGTTTTATATACTGTATCAAAGAATTTAGATTCTGTTATTGTAAGCAGATGTCTTTGTCTTTTACAATTAAATTTATATTCTTGTGTTTACATGAGTATTTGTTACAGTTGTCAGGATTTCGAGAAGTAATAATAGTCGCTTTTAGATTTAAATGCATTTATTCAAATTAATCAAAGCAAAAGTACGGTGACTTGATAGTTGCGGCGAAGCATCTGATTTCCCTCAAAAAGTTTAACACCAGCAGCAGACATTCTCTATTTAAGTTCAATGCGGTCAAGTTTTAGATTAGTCATTCATACATAAAAATTTTACAGCTTAAGCATTCCCTCCGCGAATTGTTGTTGTTTTGACTGCTGCTGACAAAATATCACACGGCCAGGGGCCAGGCCAGTAGATATCGGGACTTCCAACGTTCATACCGTGTCGTATCCGTGTTTAAATGTACGAGTATACTGTGTTCCCGCGTTTACGGAATTTTTATGGAAAGGGGTAAGTACAATACATTCTTTAACTAAGCTTATACAGTGTGTTCATAAAGTTAGGGATATAGAGCAGGTAAAAAATGTAAACTAATAGGTTTTTGGACACTAAAATTTATAGTTTTTAACCTTCCAGAACACGCACCCGGTCTCAGAGACCATCAACTATAAATTTATTTAATATTGCGGTATTCCTGTGGGTGGCGCTGCTGTACCTCACAGTACCTTTCGGTGGCATGATCGTCTTCAGTTGTGCAAGAGCGCTAGTTGAAGTAAGTCAGCGTTAAACTTTTGCATAATTTTACGGTCTGTATCACCGGTGCGTGTGCTCGTGTTGCTCTTTTCGTATCCGAAATTTTTCTACAAAAGGTAAGAAATAGCCACTATATCAGCAATTTGAGTGCATTACTATTCATTTATTTATTTATTTATTTATTTATTTTATTTTATTCAAGCAGCCTACAGCACTTGTCAATTGCTGATTATTAATTTTTTAGAATGGGTGATTACGAAAAGGAAATCCAGCGTCTTCAAAGACTATACGAGGAGGTCCCTAGCGATCCAGAGTACGACGACGAAGAGGATGAGGGGGAAGTCGATGTACTTGAAACCAGAAGTGACGATTCCGAGTCAGAACAAGAGTTTGATGACGCTGACGACGAGCGGGACGAATTTATTCAACGTACGCTTCTATACATGGGAAAAGACGGCACCAGTAAATGGAGCAAGCTTTGCGGATCAAGGAATGTCCGAACACGGCAACAAAACATTATAAAAATTTTTCCAGGAGTTAAGACAGCTGTAAGGGTTTTAAAGTCACCATTTGATATATGGAATTATTTTTTTGACAATAATATGCTAGATATTATTGTTTCATGTACGAACATAAAAATAAAATCAGTGTCGGGTCACTATTCACGAGAGAGAGATGCAAGTCCTACAAATGCAGCTGAAATCAAAGCTGTACTTGGTCTTATATATCTGGCTGGTGTTCGTCATGCGAATCGTCTAAATACCAATGATTTATGGAAAGTAGATGGTACTGGTATAGAGGCATTTAGATTGACCATGAGCATCAATCGATTTAAATTTCTGCTATTATGCATAAGATTTGATGATATTGAATCTAGGGACGAAAGAAAGGCACTTGATAAGCTGGCTCCCATAAGAAATTTATTCGATTTATTTGTCCAAAACTGTAAGGAGGCCTACAGCCATTCCGAATTTATAACGGTTGATGAAAAGTTAGAAGCTTTCAGGGGGAAATGCAGTTTTAGACAGTACATCCCCAGCAAACCCAATAAATATGGCATAAAAATTTTTGCTGCTTGTGATGCCAAGACATTTTATACCAGTGCCATGGAAGTTTACGTTGGACTTCAACCAGATGGACCTTATAAACAAGATAATAGTGCCAAATGTGTTGTGGAACGTTTGTGCGAACACATAAGTGGGTCAAATCGTAATGTCACCACGGACAATTGGTTTACGAGTATGCCTCTAGCTGACAGTCTAAAATCCAAGAAACTTACGCTTCTCGGCACAATTCGTAAAAATAAACGCGAATTACCTAAGGAGCTAGTACAAGATTTGAATCGTCCTGTTGGTTCTAGCATTTTTGCTTTCCAGGAAGATCGTACATTGGTTTCGTACGTACCGAAGAAGAAGAAAAACGTACTGCTACTTTCAACAATGCACCAAGACAACGACGACATCAATCGAAACAGCAACAAACCTGAGATGATTGAACTATACAATTTAACGAAAGGGGGCGTTGATGTTGTAGACAAGCTATGTTCACAATATAATTGCGCCAGAAACTCTAGAAGATGGCCTATGGTCATATTCTATTCTATGATGAATGTGGCAACTATAAATTCGTTCATCATATACACAGCAAATAATCAGACATCTAATATGATTCGTAGAGATTTCAATCAAAAACTTTACATGGCACTGGCGTATGATTACCAGAAATTACGTATAACATGGTCAGCGGTTCCCAGAACCTTAAAAAATCGTCTTCGAGAAGTATGTAGAATACACGGTGAAGCAGAACTAGAACATAGAATTGATGGGCAAAAAGGGAGATGCTATTTTTGTGACCACAAGAAAAATAGAAAAACAAAGTACTTCTGTTGCATTTGTAAGAAATACTTGTGTTTAGAACACATTCGTCCAACTTGCTAGGACTGCAGCCTCGTGGGACAACAATAGGTAGTTGATAGTTCTTGAATTTTTTTTTGGGTTTATAGAGGCATTGTTGTTAACATTTTGTGTTCTCTTGATAACATTACCTTTACTACATTACTACTATTAAGTTTTTTTTACATTAATATGTTTATTTGTTTTTATTTTCTCTCTTTTAATGTTTTGTGTTATTGAATTGATAATAAATATAAAATATTCAAATAAAAGTTAGTTTTCAATTTTTTTGCGTTGTACATTGGACTAGTACTCAATTATAAACCTTTTAATAGTTTTCTGCACCCTCTTGGTAATAAAGTCATATACGTCATTTTTTTAAACAAATTGGTCTCTCAGACCGGTGCGTGCGCCCGTGTTACAAAATATGGTGCGTGTTGTGAAGGGTTAAAAGATTTTTTCAGTATTACACAAAATTTGAAATTTAGTTGTTTTTGAGTTATGACGTCATCAATTTTTTTTTAAACCCGCCCCAATTTTTTAGCTTGAATCCGTTACTGCTTTTCGTGCTAAACTCAGTAATACCCAATTGTAGGGGTTAATACTTAAGGTTGACAAAATATTTAACTTCGTTAAAGTTATATTCGAATTTCCAAAGCAATAAAATCGGGTTTCTCAGTCGTACCAACGTGCGGCCGATTTGCTTTTCCAGGGGACAGCTTACAGCCTCAGGACATCACAAATGGTAGCTTAGTTAGAGAAAACTGCTTCATAATGCAGGAAAACAGATTTTGTTTTCTAAAAATGTTGCTTCTGTTTGCGAATGTACCTAATAACTTAGTTTTTTACTGCACGTTGGTACGACTGAGAAACCCGAATTTATTGTTTTGGAAATTCGAACGTAACTTCAACGAAAAGGAAATAATTGCTGTATTTATGTCTTAATATTTCGGAGTTTTGTTTATACAGTGAGTACTAAAAAGTCTGCATCATATGAAAAACATTTTTATTATCCATTTCTCAAAAAATTTAATTTTAATAATATTTAGCTCAAGAGAAAAGTACCTTTATTTTTGACAATATCGAAAAATGTAATTTAAAAAGGTAGTTTAAAATTGCAAATTGTATTTTATTTTAGAATCAACAACCCTTATCTTGAAAAACTATTTTAAAATTTTTTTTAAATTGGTGTTAACAAATTGTTGATTGTCACTAATAGTAAATTAATATAGCGTAAGTCACTCGCTTGTACTGGTTATTTTGGGATAGTAATTATGTACGTTGTGAAATATCAACTTTGCATCAAGAAAATGAAGATTTTCGTAATAATTCTGAATGAACTTTATAAATTATACGTAAATTATGTCACATGGAAAATTTGACTGAATTTTCAATAAATAGATTAGAAAGAGTCCCTTAGAATTAATGGCAGTTATTAATGTTTATTACAACAATAAAAATTCAGAACAAAATTAGAAAAGTTATTTTTTTTCGGATAGTTGGCTGATATTTGAAATTTGAATATAATTTTTTATTCTAAAGAACTTTTCCAATTAACAACTTTTGATAATGTCAAAAATACAGGTACTTTTCTCTAGAGACAAGTTCATATTTTATTTTTCAATTTTAAATTAAAATGTAAACTTTTTCCAGGCGCTAAAATTTCAGACACCATGAACACACGAACAAAAAGAATTTTAGAATTAGTTACAAGTGGTAATAGAAATTTACTAGACCTCCCAAAATATGAATCAACAAAAACTACAACAGCAGAAGATCAGACAAAAGCCTTGATAAATGTAAAACTTAAGGATCACAAAAAGTTGAATCATCACGAAAAAGTACAAACAGGACAAAAAACACAAGCAGATAAAGATCATCAGCATCACCAAGAAAAACAGGCAGATGATGGGATACATATTGGCCAAGACCCGAGATGGTTACTATTTCAAGTTTATTCATTTCACTTACGAATTAAAAATACAAAATGGCATTTAGTAGTTTCTATTTTAAATATAGACGATCAAACTTATTTATATTTTAAATTTTAAATAAATAATCTAAAAGCATTTTGTATTTTATATTAAGTAAACCAACTTTTTTTTATATCAGGTAGAACAGAAAGTAGCAACCCCTTATTTTTTCGACACTTAGTAAATTTTTGAAATTTGGGGGATTGATTGGAGCTGTTTATGGGCTCATTTTAAGATCCTAGTAACAAATCAATCACATCCGGAATAACCGGAAGTGAGTCTAACTTCTGAATTTCAATTAGCACTTTGTATATTTTTTGAGTGTACCTGATAGCCCATTAAATTGTGTGTACGAATCAGTTTTCAAATTTAAAATGAGTTGGCAAATAACTTCAAAAATTGCGTTTCAAGCTGGCCATGGATTGAACTTGAACCCAATGTTTCGAAAAAATGCAAAGCAACCCTGGATTGCCTTTTAATGGATGTTTTCGAACATTTTTAATCAATATTTGAATTTATTGTCGGTTTCTGTATTTTTAAAATAAGACTTTAACTCATGTTTAGTTAATAGCACCCTGTATATTTTTTGTGTCTGTTTGATAGTGTATTAAATTGTCTGTACGAATGGATTTTTAAAATTAATATCGACTGGCAAATAACACAAAAAAATTCTTTTTTTTTCTCCAAAATTTCAAGCGGGTCATGAAGTAGAGAAAGCAATTAGAAAAATTAGATTTTTGTGGTCAATCTGAGGCTGACTTTGTATTTGAAAGATGATTTAATAGGCTATCAGATACACTCAGGAAACATACAGGATGCTAATTGAAATTCAAATGTTGGGCTCACTTCCGGTTATACCGGATATGATTGTCTTATTACTAAAATGTCAAAATAAACCCATAAATAGCTATAATCTATCCCCCAAATTTCAAATATTTATTTTAGAAATTGTAAAAAAACTTACGGACATAACTGCTTCTTGTGTCACCTGGTATTTTCTATTTTAAATAATTTGCATCATCTACTTTACACAGCTTCGGCCAAGACGTACAAGAAAAAAGTAAATTAAAAAGTAGTAAAGGCAACGAACAGGAAAGTAACAAACAAGAAGATGTGGAAAAACTTGGAATAGACTGTGGGCAAAGAGAAAAACAAAACCAAAATCAAAAAGGGAGTGATGAGCAAAAGGACGAAGAAAAATTATGTAAAGATGTTCAACAAAAAAGTGGGGAGAAAGGCAACGACCAAGAAAGCAACAAACAAGAAGATGTGGAGATACTTGGAATAGGCTCTGGGGAAAGAGAAAAACAAAACCAAAATCAGAAAAGAAGTGATGAGCAAAAGGATGAAGAAAAATTGCGAAAAGATGTTCAACAAAAAAGTGGGTGTAAAGGTAACGATCAGGAAAACAACAAACAAGAAGATGAGGAGATACTTGAAATAGGCTCTGTACAAAGAGAAAAACAAAACCGAATAAGAAGTGATGAGCAAAAGGATGAAGAAAAATCAGAAAAAGATATTCAACAAGAAAAAGGAGGGGAACAAATCAAAGAGCAACAAGAAAAAGCTGTAAAAAAAACATTCGAGGATAACGACAAGCAACTTCTAGATGAAGAAGATACCTCAGGCGACGAATTATTTCAATCATCTGGAAGTGAATATATCCCAGATTCCAATAATTCTGAATCAGACGAACAAGCTGAAGATATTTCTTTATTGAATTTTACTGAACTCAACCCCAATATGACAAAAAACAGCTCAACAGTGTTACCCTCAACGTCAAAAAATTATAGGGAGGCAACTAATGAAGGTAAAATTAGAATATTTGGTATCCTTTATTTTATGTAAGTAAACGAACACCCTTACTTGGATTACAGGCGATAAGTTACCTCCAAGAAGCAATGTAGATGGAGTTATTGTATCTTTTGGCAAGTTTTTGCAGACATCTTCCAAAATAGAGCAATTTGCAAACAGCAGGCCATGGACAAAAAAGTCATCATGTCCTTACTGTTTCCAAGATGTTACACACTTTCCACGCCACTTACAGAGAAATCATCAAGACGAAGGTGCAGTTAAAGAATTTTTGTCTATGTCTGTAAAGGACCCAAAGCGAAAAGAATTGTTGAATGCCATTCGCCGTCAAGGCAATTTTAATTTGACTTCGCGTACAAAAATGATACGTCCTATTAGGAGACCGAAAGGACAGCAAAATTATAGTGGTAACGAAGAAAATTTAGAAAACTTAAAGGAGAAATATATTACATGTCAAGATTGCTTGGGGTATTTTAAAAGGAACTATTTAAGACGACATCGAAAGCGTTGTGCCTTGCGACCCAAACCAAATGAATTGGGCAACAGAGAACAACATTTATCAACAGCCCAATTATTTACCGTGTGTTCTGGTGCCCAAAATGATTTTTATTTAACCTTACGTTTGAAAAAAGAAGTTTTTCCAATTATGCGGAACGATGAAATTTCAAAAACTGCTATGAATGATACACTCATTTGCTGTTATGGTGAAAGTTTATTACGAAAGCACAAACGTACACAGATAAGAAATGTCATTTCCAATAAAATGAGGGAACTGGGGCGTCTTCTACTTACCTTGAAGAAAGTCACTGGCCTTCAACGACTGTTTGATATACTGAAACCTCAGTTTTTTGATAATTGTGTTTCTGCTACCAAAGTCATTAGTGGCTATGATGGAGAAACTCATACTTTCAAAGCAAGCAGTTTAGCGTTACATATGGGAACAACTCTTAAGCAGGTTTGTGATATTGGCACAAAAATGATTATTAAGAAAAGTCCATTGTTTTCCTGTCCAAAACCCGAAGAAGCCTTGAAAGATGAGAGGAAGCGATTAAAAAATTTAATAGAAAATCATTGGAACTCAGAAATTTCAAGTTTAGCACTAAAGAACTTAAATGAGCAGCATAATGAAAAACCTAAACTGTTACCCCTTACACAGGACGTTATGCAATTTCAGCAGTTTGTACTTAAACAAGCCAAGGAAGCATGCAAAGCGTTAAGAGAAAACTGTCAAATACAAGTATTTTACAGAAGGTTGTCGGAATGTGTTCTAGCATTAACGTTATTATTGAATAGGAAACGCATTGGAGAAATTCAGTACCTAAAATCAAAAACATATTACAAAACAATTCCACAAAATCAGCAAGAAGAGTTCTTGCAGGCACTTTCGGAAGCGGAAAGGACACTAACAAAGCAATTTAAAAGGGTTATAACAGAAGGAAAGGGAAGTATGCCGGTAGCAATTTTGTTCCCAAGAGACGTCCAAGAATTTATTGAGGTGCTATTTAGTGTCAGAAACTTATGTGTGCCTGATAGTAATGAATATTTATTTGCGAATCCCAACAGTAAAAATGGATGGTTAAATGGGAATCACGCCCTAAAGAAGCTGGCTGAAGAGTCGGGTGTTAGTAATAAAAGTCTGTTTACCTCAACGCGTTTGCGTAAACAAATTGCTACTGTACTACAAGTTCTAAATATTACTGACAATGAAATGGAGCAGTTTGCTAAGTTTATGGGACACACGAGGAAAACGCATGAATCATATTATAGGTAAGTAGAAAAGCTATTTTAAAACTTCACTGTCAGTGTCAAAATTATTTCTGAACTCTACACACAGGGTGTCGCACCTAAGACGGGTTCTTTTAAAACTCCGTTAATATCGAAAATATAAAAAAAGTTTGAAACTAAATTTGCACCGAATCAATTTCTTTATATTGAAAAATTATTTTGGATTATATCGGGAGTCCTATTTATTCCGGGTGCTGTCTTACTTTGTTTTTTCAGATAGAACACCCCGTACATAATTGCATTTTTTTATTCCTACATTGGGTTTAAGTCCCACAATTTCAGAGATATTTAACGTTTTTGTAAGAAAGAACGTCTTCAGTACTTGGGAAAATATTAAGTGTCTCTACTAACTAAAGCAGGTAGAACGCTGCGGTTTTCACTGTTCGGTTTATCATGTCACTTATATTGCATAACAAAATTCTATGTTGCAGGCTACCGCAAGATATCTATCAGACTGCCAAAGTTTCAAAATTATTAATGGCAATAAATAGTGGAAAGGGTTCATTATATAAAGGAAAAACATTGGATGAAATAGAGTTATCTGAGGTAGACGACTCAGATTCTGAAGAAAATAATGGTAACGACTTGAGTTGTTTAACGGCAGATGTGGAAGCACAAATGAGTCAAAATGATGTAATGTCAGATGAAAATGCTTCTTTAAATTTAGAGGCACAGGCGGTTCGTCGCAAGAGTAAGTTATTGTACTATACTTTCAAACTTGGATTATTAATTATTTCTTTTTTCAGGCTACAATAACGATCAAAATGAAGCGGCAGAAGTTAAGTAAAAAAAAGAAAATAATGGTAACGACTTGAGTTGTTTAACGGCAGGTGTGGAAGCACAAATGAGTCAAAATGATCTAATGTCAGATGAAAATGCTTCTTTAAATTTAGAGGCACAGGCGGTTCGTCGCAAGAGTAAGTTATTTTACTATACTTTCAAACTTGGATTATTAATTATTTCTTTTTCAGGGTACAATAACGATCAAAATGAAGCGGCAGAAGTTAAGAAAAAAAAAATTACAAGAATAAGGTGGACAGCAGAACAGAAAAAACTCATTGCAGATTATTTTAAAGAGCATATTAAAAAGAAGCAAGCCCCAAGAAAACAAGAAGTGGAGGTGTTCATGATTCAACATAAACAGACTTTTAAAGAAAGGAACTGGGTAACCGTGAAAGCTGTTGTGTACAATTTTTATAAATAATGTTTACAATTAGTTCACATTCATTAGCGTCCTAATTCTGAATGAAGGATGCAAAAGCATCAATAAGAGGCTTAAAAAACATATTATTCAGTCTCTTTTGCGCAGCAAGTTGTTTTCTGTTACGGAATTTGTAGGTCCTGAGTCACGTGATAGTCGCCAAATGAAACAAAAATATCAAAATTATCGCGCTCGGAATTTTTTGGGTAAGTAATTTGCGACTAAGTAACAAACAAACAAGTGACCCATATCAGTTTCTTATCAGCAAACAATTTGTTGCGTAAACATTTAATCTAATGTTTTCTTAAATCAAAAACATTTTTCCATAAAAAGTAGTAATTATAGTAGATGTGTGAACATAAATAAATGATTTAGTAATAATGAAATTTTTAGATACGAATATCTTTTAGAACTGTTAATCCCATATACACACCTCAAATTGCCATTCTGCTGAATACATATTTTATCATCTAGGAGTTCCGTTTCTACACTTTTGCCATAAATCTAAGTCTTTTAAAAATTTGATAATAAATAACTCATTTTCTAGTAATACACCAATTTTTAAATACGTTAGTTTTTTAAACGATTAGATTTGTGACAAAAGTTAACCCTTTCGCTGCGTCTGACCCGGATCCGGGTCAGGCGTGTCCTTTGCTCAGTGCGCCAGACACGGATCCGTGTCAGACGCCGTTTCGCATTTATTTTGCATGTCAAAGCGAGCGTGTGGCATACGATCCTGTGTGCAGGTCAGCACGTAACCAAGGCATTCGGAAATCTAAAAATGGCCGTCGTTCCCGACTAACGAAATATTGTTTGTTTTTAGATTATTTTTCTCTTAGATACATGGTGTTTCTTAATAACATGCTAATATTTAAGGAGGTTATTCTTGGGTCCATTTTGAGAATAAAACTTTATATGAACATATGTCCTAAAGGTTTTAACTTTTGAACTACAGGGTGCTAAGGTTTTAGGAAAAAAATTTTTTTTATGATAACTTTGGTATGACCCTAGATATTTTTGTGAAACGTAGTACGCATCTTCTACGCATCAAAAGGCATTTTCTACTGTACAACATAATTTTTTATTCTTGCCAGTGGCGTTCCTGCGGGATTTGCACTGAATCATTTTAAAGAGAAAAGTGATACGCCACTGCTTTTTCTTAAAGTAAAAATTATTT